>CAUYPK010099608.1:0-10899 GCA_963574355.1 Loris lydekkerianus | reverse complement strand
TTTCATGTCACCCTCGGTAGAGTGCTGTGGCGTCACAGCTCACAACAACCTCAAACTCTTAGGCTTAAGCAATTCTCTTGCCTCAGCCTCCCAAGTACCTGGGACTATAGGCGCCTGCCACAACGTCCAGCTGGTTTTTGTGGTTGTTGTTGTTGATGATGATGTTATTGTAGTTGTCATTAGTGTTTAGCAGGCCTGGGCCAGGTTCGAACCTGCCAGCCCTGGTGTATGTGGCTGGTGCTCTAACCACTGAGTACAGGTGCCAAGCCCACTTGTCTTGTAGATTAAAAAACATAAAATTTTTATCATATTTGCTTTGTATCTTTTTTTTTTTTTTTTTTTTTTTTAGACAGAGTCTCAATTAGTTGCCCTGGGGTTGATTACTGTGGCATCATAGTTCACAGCAACCTCAAACACTTGGGCTCAAGCAATCCTGTTGCCTCAGCTTCCTGAGTAGCTGGGACTGTGGGCAACTGCCACACCTGGCTAGTTTTTCTATTTTTTGTAGAGATGCGAGTCTTGGCTTTTTCTTGGGGTGGTCTTGAACTCCTGAGCTCAAGTAATCCACCCACCTCGGCCTCCAGAGTGCTAGGATTACAGATGTGAGCTATTGCGCCCAGCCTGTCTCTTCTTTGAAGGAAATAAAAATGTTGCGGAGTTGACTCCACGTTGGAGTCGTCTTTGTTGATCTAGAATAGCAATTGCCATCTTTTCCCTTTAAACTACTTTAACAAGGTCCTTTGGGTCACTTACTCTGCTTGTTCTTGATTAACACTGCAAAAGCCTCATCAGAATTAATGAGGAGAGGATTACTTTTCTAGTTGCCAGTGGATTGATTTTGATTAAATAGCATAATTATTCCCATGAAAAACATTAATAACTCTAAGAAATCAATCTACTGTCCACCTGGAAGTCTTTCAAGGCCCATCAGCAGTTCACCGACCATGTGAAGCACTCATTTAACTGTATTTCTCTTTCCTTCAGGAAAGGAATTCATTAATAATTTCCTTTTTAAAATTGATGTTTCTACTATTTTCATTGCATTATAATAGGCAATATAGAAGATTCAAAGTTTAGCACAGGATTTCTGTACTCTGGGAACTTAAAATCAAGTTGGGGAGTTAATGAAAGCACATAGAGTTAAAAGACAAGTCAAGAATTAAATTATCAAAGACAGTGTATGATAGTGGGAGGATAATAATTGTAATATTTCCAGGAAGGAAGGTAGTACTGTAAATCAGAGTGATTAGAAAAAGCATCGTAGAGTATGTGGTTGTTGAGCTAGTCTGTGAAGGTTGAATAGGATTTGGGATTTTATGAGAGGAAATGTTTGATATGATGAACATTTCTGGATTTTTTTTTTTTTTTGAGACAGTCTCACTATGTCACCCTCAGTAGAATGCTGTGGCATCACAACTCACAGTAACCTCAAACTCAGCTACTTGGGAGGCTGAGGCAAGAGAATCACCTAAGCCCAAGAGCTGGAGGTTGCTGTGAGCTGTGATGCTACAGTACTCTACCAAGGGGGACAAAGGGAGACTCGGTCTCTAAAAAAAAAAAAAAAAAAAAAAAAAAACTCTCGCGCTTATGTGTATGTGGCTGGCACCCTACTCACTGAGCTACGGGCACTGAGCCAATATATTTATTTCTTTAATATTCTGTGTGATGAAATGGCAAGTACAAACAAAGTCCTTTTGCATACTAAAATACAGTGTTTTTTCTGAGGAAAAGCACTTGTGTGATTGAGTTGTGAGCCAAACTAGCTATTTTCATAGGACATCATTTTTATTTGAAAGAGTGACTGACATACAAACTATGGTTTCTCAAACTTGGGTATTTGGAAGATGTTTTCTTGAAAACGAAACAACTGGCAGTATTTGTTGACAATGATAAAATCTGAGCATTCAATTGAAAATTCAGTTTGGAGAATTTGAATCTGCTACTGTGAACCTGACAGCCTCAGCATACATACTTAACACTTTCTGATGAGATTGGTGAAATGTGATTTTTAGATACTATGTAGTGAAATGTGTCAGCCTTTGGAATGTTGGTATAACTCAGTAAACCAATATTTCCAGATGAACAAGCATGTTACAAAGTCATGTATGGATAAAACAACCATTCAAAACGTAAGATACATCAATGAAGTTTAATAGAACAGAGTGTGAAACTTTTATCGATACGATTTCCACTTTATAGCTAATACTTAAGAACTACTTGGTAGCTCATGCCTGTAATCCCAGCACTTGGGAGACTGAGGCGGGTGGATTGCCTGAGCTCACAGGTTTGAGACCAGCTTGAGACAGAGTGAGACCTCCTCTCCAAAAATAGCCGGGCATTGTGGTGGGCACCTGTAGTCCCAGCTACTTGCGATGCTGAGGCAAGAGAATCACTTACGCCTAGGAGTTTGAGGTTGCTATGAGCTATGATGCTACGACACTCTACAGAGGCTGACAGAGACTGTCTCAAAAAAAAAAAAAATAACTACTACTTGTCAGGTTTTGGGGTAATATGAAAGAATAATATCCACACTTTTCTGGAAAGGCTATTAAAATATTCCTTCCTTTTCCTACTGTATATCTGCAAAAGGCTGGATTTTCTTCATGTAATTTCATCAAAACAATGTATCTTTTTTTTTTTTTTTTGAGACAGAGTCTTACTTTATTATTCTTGGTAGAGTGCTGTGGCATCACAGCTCACAGCAATCTCCAGCTCTTGGGTTTAGGCAATTCTCTTGTCTCAGCCTTCCGAGTAGCTGGGACTATAGGTGTCTGCCACAACACCCGACTGTTTTTTGTTGCAGTTTTGGCCTGGGCTGGGTTCGAACCCACCACCCTCAGTATATGGGGCCGGCACCCTACTCACTGAGCCACAGGCACCACCCAAAGCAATGTATCTTAACAGAATGCAGAAGTACAATCCAATTGTATTCTATTTGGTCTGAAACATTAAAAAGATTGTAGAAATGTAAAATTATGCCACTGTTCTTGCTATTTTCTGTTTGGAAAGCATAGTTATTTTTCATAGAATGTTGTTTATGTTAGCATGTAATAGTTTGTTTTTAAATTAGCTAATAAATATTAAAAATTTTCTCATTTTTGGCCGGGTATGGTGGCTCATGCCTGTAATCCTAACACTCCGGGAGTTAAAGTGGCTGGATTGCTTGAGCTCAGGAGTTCAACACCACCTTGAGCAAGAGCAAGACCCCATCTCTACTTAAAAAAATAAAAAAGAAAGAGAAACTAGCTGGGGGGTGGCGCCTGTGGCTCAATGGAGTAGGGCACCGGCCCCATATGCTGGAGGTGGTGGGTTCAAACCCAGCCCTGGCCAAGAACTGCAGGAAAAAAAAAAAAAAAGAAAAGAAAAAACTAGCTGGGTATTGTGGTAGGCACCTGTAGTCTCAGCCACTCAGGAGGCTGAGGCAGGATTGCTTGAGCCCAAGAGTTTGAGGTTGCTGTAAGCTATGATGTCATGGCATTCTACCCAGGGCAACAGAATGAGACTCTGTCTCAAAAACAAATTTTTTTTTCTCAGTTTTAATTTCTAATATTGTGAATATTGACAGAAATAATCTAGATAAACAAAAGCTTTTGGGGGTCCTCTGACTTTTTTTTTTTTAGACAAAGTTTTATTATGTCACCCTCGGTAGAGTGCCGTGGCAGAGTGCCATGATGTCACAGCTTACAGCAACCTCAAACTCTTGGGCTTAAGTGATTATCTTGCCTCAGCCTCCCAAGTAGCTGGGACTACAGGCACCCGCCATAGTGCTGGGCTATTTTTTGTTGCAGTTGTCGTTGTTTAGCTAGCCTGGGCTGGATTTGAATCTGCCACCCGCGGTGTATGTGGCTGGCACTGTAACCATTGTGCTATGGGCACTGAGCCACCCCCTTTCTTGTTTTGACAGTGTCTTACTCTCTTGCCCTGGGTAGAGTTCAGTGGTGTCATAGCTCACAGCAACCTCAAACTCTTGAGCTCAAGAGATCCTCTTGTGGGCAGCGCCTGTGGCTCAAAGGAGTAGGGCACCGGCCCCATATACTGGAGGTGGAGGTGGTGGGTTCAAACCTAGCTCTGGCCAAAAACTGCAAGAGATCCTCTTGCCCTAGCCTCCTGAGTAGCTGGGATTATAGGCACCTGCCATGATGCCTGGCTAATTTTTCTACTTTTAGTAGAGATGGGGTCTCACTCTTGCTCAGGCTAGTCTGGAACTCATGAACTCAAGAAATCCACCTGCTTTGGTCTCCTAGAGTGCTAAGATTACAGGTGTGAGCCACTGTACCTGGCCTGATTTTTTTTCTTTTGAGACAAGGTCTCACTCTATTGTCCCTGCTAGAGTGTAGTGGTATCATCATAGCTCACTGCAACCTCAAACTCCTGGGCTTCAGCGATCCTCCTGCCTCAGCCTCTCAAGTAGCTGGGACATACAGGCATTTGCAACCATGCCTGGCTAATTTTTTTATATTTTGTTGAGATGGGGGTCTTGCTGTTGCTCAGGCTGAGATCTGAGGTTTACATGAGGATGTGAGTAGGTTGTATGCGAATAGTATATCATTTTATGTAAGAGACTTGAGCACCTGTGGATTTTGTTATGTGTGGAGGGTGTTGGAACCAATCCTCTGTGGATAACAATGTATGACCATACCACATTTTATTATCCCTTTGCCTATCTCTGGGCACTTGATTTGTTTCTATCTTTTGGGTATTCTGAATGATGCTGCTGCAGTTATCATTTTATATGTATCTGTTTAAGTCCTTTTAGTTCCTTTGAGCATATACGTAGGAAAAAATTGCTGTATCATATACCGTATATACTCGAGTATATACGGTACTTATTCTGTATTTACCATTTTGAGGAATCTCTGAACTATTTTGTGCTGTGACTGTTCTATTTTTCATTACCACCAGCAATTATGGCAGGGATCTGATTTCATTACATCCTTACCAACTTTTATTATTTTATCTGACTACTTCATTATAGCCATCCTAGTGGTTGTGAAATGGTATTTTATTATGGTTTTGATTTGCATTTCCCTCATGACTAATGATACTGAGCATATTTTCATGTGCTTGTTGGCTATTTGTATATCTTCTCTGGAGAAATATCTTTTCAGATCTTTTGTCCATTTTTTAACTAAGTTATTTGTCTTTTTATTATTAGATTGTAAGAGTTGGTTTTATATTTTAGATATAAGCCCTTTATCAGATATATGATTTGCCTGGGATTATAGGATTACAGCTAATCTGGGAACACTTTAAATTCTTCACCTGAGTTTTTCTAGGCCATCCCACTAGCATAAATTCAAACTTCAGACCTTCTTAGGGCTGGCTTATGATTACAGATCTTTTTTTTTTTTTTTTTTCAGTTTTAGCTGGGGCTGGGCTTGAACCCATCACCCCTGGTATATGGGGCCAGTGCCCTACTCCTTGAGCCATAGGTGCCGCCTGATGATTACAGATTCTTAAGAGAGGCTTTATTTTCCTTTCACCTAATCAAAATGTCAGAAAAGCAAGTTTACTTGCTGTCCTCTTTAGCATAGTGGCATTTGTTTTTATTTCACCATCATACACTTAATGTGTAGCTTGTGGTCGTTCTAGTTTTTAATAGATACCCTGCATAATTCACATACTGAGTAGGTCTTTATTTCCTGCCTACCCCACTCCTACCTCCCTTTGTAGCCATTAAAGTCAGGAGTTCAAAGTTTCTAAGAAATCTTGGGAAGAAAGCTTCATCAATACTTTCCTACTTTCCTTTTTTTAGGGGGGAGTTGCAGACTCTTTTTATTTCATGATAGCTCAGAAGTGGCGTAAACAGCTGTATATGAAATAAAAAACATTACTAAATTGGCAAGAAATTAGGGTAACTTGGTATCTAATATACAGTATCTCTATAGATGGTAATTCAGATTTGAGGACTGTTAATAAATTGTAATGTTAAGATGATTCATTGACATAGACTTTAAAGTCTTTTGGTATGATAGTGGGATTTGGATTGGAGCAGAAAACTCGGATGCCAAAGTTATCAGTGAATTTTGGGAAAGTCCTAGGAGATTAGTTGTGAATTGATAGGGTATGGTTAAGGTAGAGGTAGTGAGATTAAGTGGACTAAGTCTCAAAGGAGGTCTTTTTCTATATAAGGGTGAAAGAGTGGTGACCTCCAAGTGTTGATAGAAAGTAAGAATGCTCATCTTTTCTGCTTGCCCTATGGTGCATATGTATAGTTGAATGATAAGTAATATGTGATGGACTCTCTCTTAACCTCACATTGTTTCTTTTCATAAACTGTCTAAAATGTGATACAAGTGAATTATGAACATAAGAATACTTTATAAAGAATGGGAAATAGGAAGGTATACTGTCTCCATTTTTTTTTTTTTTTTTTTTTTTTTGAGACAGAGTCTTACTTTGTTGCTCTCGGTAGAGTGCTATGTTGTCACAGCTCACAGCAACCTCCAGCTCTTGTGCTTAGGCAAATATCTTGCCTCAGCCTCCCGAGTAGCTGGGACTATAGGCGCCTGCCACAGTGCCCGGCTATTTTTGTTGTTGTTGCAGCAGTTTGGCCGGTGCCGGGTTCAGTCCCTCCTCAGTATATGGGGCTGGTGCCCTACTCACTGAGCCACAGGTGCTGCTCCTCCATTCTTCTAATAGACTTTCTCCTAGTGGGGACTGAGCCTTTTATAACCCAAGTACTTAATAACTCGATTCATGGCACACAGAATGTAAACTTAACAGGAGCAGGAAATTTTTTTTTTTTTTTTTTTTTTTTTTTTGAGACAGAATCTCAAGCTGTTACCCTGGCTAGAGTATTGTGGTGTTATAGCTCACAGCAACCTCAAACTACCGGGCTTAAGCGATTCTCTTGCCTCAGCCTCCCAACCAGCTGGGACTACAGGCACCCGACACAGCACCTGGCTATTTTTTGGTTGTAGTTGTCATTACTATTTGGCAGGCCCATGCTGAATACTGACCTGCTCATTCTGGTGTATATGGATGGTGCCCTGGGCACCGAGCCAGGAGCAGGAATTTTTTTGTGTTTTATTCACTATTCAACAAATAATTGTTTCATGAGTGAATGAGTAAATAGGAACTACTCATAAATGTCAAATCAATTGCCATCTACTTGAGTAGTTTTTATCATGATGAGTATGTAATTTCTTACTCATCTTGAAAGGAAGGGGCCTACTTTTCTTTTTTACTATCTTTTAAAAAATATTTATCTCAGGAGGCTGAGACAAGGGAATCAATTGCCTAAGCCCAGGAGTTGGAAGTTGCTGTGAGCTGTGTGATGCCATGGCATTCTACCGTGGGTGATAAAGTGAAACTCTGTCTCTACCAAAAAAAAAACAAAAACATATATATATATAAAATAATTTAATAATTTTAAGTAAAAAAT
Organism: Loris lydekkerianus; assembly: GCA_963574355.1. Lineage (NCBI taxonomy): Eukaryota > Metazoa > Chordata > Mammalia > Primates > Lorisidae > Loris > Loris lydekkerianus. Next base: position 3,512 of record CAUYPK010099608.1, on the reverse strand, counting down.
ATATTTTTTAATCAAGGCTGAGTGTGGTGGCTCACGCCTGTAATCCCAGAACTCTGGGAAACCAAGGCAGGTGGATTGCCTCAGATCAGGAGTTCTAGACCAGCCTGAACCAAGAGCAAGACCTCCGTCTCTAAAAATAGCTGGGCATTGTGGCAGGTGCCTATAGTCCTGCTACTCAAGAGGCTGAGGTAAGAGAATCACTTGAGCCTGAGTGTTTGAGGTTGCTGTGAGCTATGATGCTACAGTACTCTACCAAGAGTGACAAAGTGAGAATCTTTTTTAAAAAAAATTATCAAAGTATAATATACATGCAGAAAATTGCCTGTATCATAAATGTGAAGCTCGATTTTCATTAATTGAACACATTTGTGTAAGTATCACCCAAATCAAGAAATAGGGCCTGTAAAGTAAAGTAAAATCAAAACTTCAGAAAAGTCATTTTCATATAATTTGATGTGAGTATGAATCTCTAGTGATTCAGGTGTGGTTGCTAAATGTTTGCCAGAAAGGCAATTTTAAAATGTTATATTTGATGTGTATGAGTTTTTTCTTTCTAGATGTGATTAAAGGAGAATGTCAGATTTCTTATAATCCTGGAGCCTAGGGCACATGATTATGTATACTGATTTCACACTGAACATGATGAATTGTGTTGTTAATGGTTCATATCCTAGGGATAGGAGGTAACAAATTTTTCATTGCAAATAACTATTCTTTCTGTGAGGAATATGGCAGGCTTGGTCAGAATTTGTATTCTTTTTTTTTTTTTTGGAGACAGAGTCTCACTATATTGCCCTCAGTAGAGTGCTGTGGTGTTACAGCTCACAGCAGCCTCAAACTGTTGAGCTCAAGTGATTCTCTTGTCTCACCTCCCAAATATCTGGGACTACAGCTACAGCGCCCACCACAATACCCAGCTGTTTTTTATGTTGTAGTTGTCATTGTCATTTAGCTGGCCCGGGCCAGGCTCAAACCTGTCAGCTTTGGTGCATATGCCTAGTGACTTAACCACTGTGCTACAGGTGCCGAGCCATAATTTGTATTCTTCCTTTTGAAAAAATCCTATATCTGAATTCATGTTTCTTTTAAGTATGTCTAGAGTCTTTCTGAACCCATTTCTGAGTTCAGAGAAGACAATATGGAATATTCTATACTTTAGACTTATGTTTAAAGAAAGTCTATGCTTTTGTTGTTCTCTCTAGTCTCATTAAATAATTTACTTTTTTTTCAGTCAGCTGTGGTGGCTTACACCTGTAATCCTAGAACTCTGGGAGGCTGAGGCAGGTGGATTGCTTGAGCTCACGAGTTTAAGACCAGCCTGAGCAAAAACAAGACCCTGTCTTTATTAAAAATAGAAAAACTGAGGCGAGAGGGTCACTTGAGCCCAGGAGTTGGAGGTTGCTGTGAGCTATGATGCCGTCCGTGGCATTCTACCCAGAGCGACAGCTTGAGACTCTTGTCTCAAAAAAAAAAAATAATTTACCTTTTTTCACTTTTCTATTGTCTAGAGAAGGTGTTGGCAAACTTTTTCTTAAAGGTCCAGGGGCCAGGTAATAAATATTTTAGGCTTGAGGGCCATACTGTCTCTGTCACAACTATTTAACTCTGTTGGTGTAGTGCAAAAACAGCTGTGAACAATACATAAATGAATGGGTGTGGCTGTGTTCCAGTAAAACTTAATTTCCCAAATAGGTAGACCATAGTTTGTTGACCTATGTATAATCTACAATAAAACCTCAGTAGATGGACTTTCAAAATGAAATGGTATAGGGGAATTGGTCATTCAGTAATTTAGTTAACAAATTTATTGAGTGTGTCCTATTTACCAAACTGAGGACTAAGCTGTTAATTAAATTCTTATGTGTCTGTTCACTGGAATATGAAGCAGTATTGAAAATGACAATTTTGAAGATGAAACAACATGGGAAATTGCTTTTAAGTGGAGATTAGGATAAAATTTTTAAGTTTGAGGCTGGGCATAGTGGCTCATGCCTATAATCTCAGCACTCTGGAAGGCCAAGGCGGGTGGATTGCCTAAACTCACTAGTTTGAGACTAGCTTGAGCTAGAGGGAGACCCTGTCTCTAAAAATAGCTGGGCGTTGTGGCAGACGTCTGTAGTTCCATCCACTTGGGAGGTTGAGGCAAGAGAATAGCTTGAGCCCAAGAGTCTGAGGTTGCTGTGACCTATTATGCCATAGCTCTCTACTGGGATAAGACTCTGTCTCAGAAAAAAAAGAAAAGTTTTAAGTTTGAGGCCGGGTGAAGTGGCTCATGCCTGTAATCTTAGTATTCTGAGAGGCCAAGGTGGAGGATAACTTGAGCTTAGGAGTTTGAGACCAGCCTGAGCAAGAGTGAGACCCCCATCTCAATTAAAAATAGGAAAATTAGCTGCGTATGGTGGCGGGTGCCTGTTGTCCCAGCTAGTTGGGAAGCTGAGGCAGGAGGATCACTTGAACCTAGGAGTTTGATATTGCTGTGAGCTAGGCTGATGCCACAGCACTCTAGCCTGGGCAACAGAGTGAGACTCTGTCTTTTTTGTTTTGAGGCAGAGTCTCACTATGTTGCTTTTGTATAGTGCCGTGGCTTCACAGCTCACAGCAACCTCAAACTCTTGCGCTTAAGTGATTCTCTTGTCTCAGCCTCCCTAGTAGCTGGGACTATAGGCACCCACCAAAACGCCCGGCTATTTTTTGGTTTTGGTTGTCATTGTTGTTTAGCAGTCCTAGGCTGGGCTCGAACCCGCCAGCCTTGGTGTATGTGGCTGGCGTCCTACTCACTGAGCTATGGGTGCCAAGCCGAGACTGTCTTAAATAATGTTTTTGGTTTGTATCTTCATTACTGTAGACTAATACTGAAAGGAATATATGAATTTTTGTTAGGTAGAAGGATGATGAGTAATTCTTTTCTGTTTTTTTAAATCGTCTGCAGTGTTTTTACATTCCAAAAATAGGTGAAAAATAACTTAATGGAATATCAATTAAAACTATTGTTTTTATCAGTCAGGCATAGTGGTGCATGCCTATAATTCCAGGAGTTTGGGAGGTTGGGACAGGAGGATCATTTGAGCCCAAGTTGTAGACCAGCCTGGGTAACATACCTCTTTCATGTTTATGTGGATGGCTGGAACATATTCTTCTTAGTAAAGTATCTCAAGAATGGAAGAAAAAGTACCCAATGTATTCAGCCCTACTATGAAACTAATTTAGGGCTTTCACATGAAAGCTATAACCTAGTTACAACCTAAGAATAGGGGGAAGGGGGAAAGGGAGGGGAGGGAGGGGAAGAGGTGGGTAGATGGAGGGGAATTGGTGGGATTACACCTGCGGTGCATCTTACAAGGGTATATAAGAAACTTAGTAAATGTGGAATGTAAATGTCTTAGCACAATAACTAAGAAAATGCCAGGAAGGCTATGTTAACCAATGTGATGAAAATGTGTCAAATGGTCTATGAAGCTAGTGTATGATGCCCCATGATCATATTGATGTACACAGCTATGATTTACTTTAAA
>CAUYPK010099607.1:0-64567 GCA_963574355.1 Loris lydekkerianus | reverse complement strand
GTTAAATTTTCCCCATTTCCAATTTATTTTTTTTTTTGTTTTTTTTTTTTTTTTTTTTTTTTTTTTTTGATAATTGGTTTTAGGCATTATCCTCTAGATTTTCGGGACATATTGATCTAAATATGACTCATCTTGTTAATTGAGTTTTTAAAAACTTATCAGCTTGCGTTCACACATCATTCGAGACACACGTACAGTTTCCTAGTCTTCTGCCCTTTTGCCCTGTATAATGTATAGTAAATCTGTAAGTACAGTGGTTTATGTCAGGGTGAATTATTGAACTAAAAGCTTGATGTATGATCTGGGGAAAATACTACATTTTCACTGAAGGCAGGCCATGAATCTCTGCAGGGCAATTCAAGTTGATTTTTTAGCTGCTTAGTTCAGTTTTTTTTTAAGGGATGCATTTATATGTCTATATTTTTATATTTGTAAATACATCTTATTTTGCTGTTTACAAAAATGTTACAGAAAATGTTAAAGACTTCATCTTTCTGTGGGAACCTTAAAATGTCCTGGTGTACAAATGTATGACACAATTAGTATAATGCTCATGTCAGCTCATATATGATTTGCTTTGATGTTTTCCCAAATATAATTTTAGCTATTGTATCAATAATATATAAGCACATTGCTAAATTAACACAAGATAGAAGCATGTAAGAAAAAGTGAAAAGTCCCCTTTTATTCACCATCCTCCCTTCTCTCTCTGGTCTCTCTCCCTCTCTCTCACACATACACAAACCAACACAATTGTACTTAATTATGTACATGAAAGTAACTCCAAATTATTTTGTTTGCTTTGTTTTGACTTTCCATGAGTTCATGCATAGGTTTGCTTATGTTTTGCCTTGTTCTTTCCTCTCCTGGCAATGTTCTTCCCCAAGATATCCAGGAGGCTTCGTCCCTCACCCACTTTGAGTATCATCCAACTACATCCTTTCATTAAGACTGTCCCCAAGTACTTTTTTACAAAATGAAACCTCCTCTCCATTACACCTATTTTCTGCTCACCCCTGTTCATGACTTGTCTTCACAGTTCTTATCACCTTATATGTGACACATTGTATATTTTGTGTTTTTGTTATGTACCAGCTAGAGCAAGATTCATCTAGGGAGATTTTTTAACCTGGTTTATTTACTACTATATTCTCAGTATCTGCCACAAGTCAATACTGGTTGTATTAATGAATAAATATTGTGGTGATTCAAAATGTGTGCTTTGGAGTCAGATTGCCTGGATTCAGTCCCAGCTCCAGCACCCACTAGATGTGTGATCCTGGCAACTTATTTAAATTCTATGTTTGTTTGTTTTCTCTTTAGCAGTCTAAGGCTAATAATAATCACACCTGTCTTCTGGGTTGCTGCAAGGATTAAAGGAAGCAACACAAGTAGAGTTTGGCACATATATATTTGCCTGTGCCAAACATATAATCACTAAGTTTTTAGCTAGTAAATGTAGCAGTAGTAGTGTCAATAGTACTAATACTGTGGCCATAAAGTACTATTTTAAATTGCACATGAACTCTATGGCCACCTTGTAGTGTCAAACTAGCTGTTTCATTCAACAATATCTTAGAAACATTTCCGTCATTACATATAAGTTCACCAAATATTTATTGCTCCAGAGCATACCACCGTATGGATTTTTGTAACAGATATAACCATGTTCATATTGTTGAATGTAAAAATTGTTCCCAACATCTCTGCATTGCACGGAGGATGCTGTAATGGCAAGGGAGCATTCTCACTTATATTGATATATACATTTGCACATTGCTGTGTTAATATGTCTTTGGTGAAACTTTTGGTCAAAGAATTTTACTAGTCAAACATTTGACAATTACTGCCCCAAACATAGCTATCTACATTCTCCCATCTACAATAGAGAATATCCATGTCTTACACATTTCCTCAAAATTGGATGTTTATTGATATTTTCATAAGATTTGCTAACCTGATGGGTCTCAATTTAAATGCTTTATATTGAATTTTAATATCAAGTATTAATGTTGACCAACTTTTATAACGTTCTTGAACATTTTGGATTTTTTCTGACCTCTGTCTTTCCATGTGAGAATTTGTAAGAGCTACACAATGAATGCCGCTTAATATGTTATTTGTTACAGATCAAGCAAATATTTTGTTTTGGACTTTATCTTCTGTTTCCTCCTCCTCCACCTTCTACTCCTTTCTCTGCCTTTGCCTTACAGAATTTAGAAATGTAATTCAATTACTATTTAGCATTTCCTTTGGGTTCTAGATATAAAAATAATAAACACCTTCTATAGTTTCTTCAAATACTTTAATTTTCTTTAATGGAACAGTTAAATCCATTCGGTAGATTCTCAGTGTGTGTGTGTGTGTGTGTGTGTGTGTGTGTGTAGAGTTGTTAGTATTTGACTTAATTTCTTCTTAAGGAAATAGCCTGATTGTCCCAACATAATTTACTGGAAATTATTTTCTTTCCTCACATTGTTCATATTCTATCACCATATACTCGATCCCAAATGAACATATATATATTTCTGGACTCTTATCTTTCTCATTAATGACTTGTATCTTCACTCACAAGTAATGTGCTGTTTTAATTATGAAAGCACTACAATTTGTTATGGGGTTGTTTTTTTTTTTTTTTCAATTTGTAGTATTAGCCTTTCATTGAAGTAGAAATTCACAGGAATTACTGAAGAAAAAATTATCCTACTCAATATCACTATCCATATTCTAAAGAGATTTAATATTAATTTCACATATTAATATTTGTTCAGTGTAACTGAAGTAATAATTCACATTAATTTAGCTGTTAAAGTGTATGCATGAATTTATTAAGTATTCTCAAGTGAGCTTCATAAAAAACAATAAATCAACAACCTTCCTGGAGATCTGGATTTCTCAACTTCATCACTATAGGTATTTGGGCCAGATAACTCTCTATTTCTAGAGCTGTCCTATGTACTGCAAGATGTTTGTCTGCGTCTTTGATCAATATCTTTGGTTTCTACCCAATAGAAGACAATATCACCACCTCTCCTCTGCCAATTTTTTGCAACCAGAACCAGATCTATGTTCCTTCTGAACTGGACTCTCTTTTCCCTATTTTTCATTCTCTTCTCTCTCTTCAGACAATTTTTACTTTTTGCTTATTGGTCAAGGGCCATTGATCTAGATTGCCATTTTACTTAAGAAGATGATAACTTTTAGTCTAAATCTAAAAATTAGAACTTACTTAAAATGCATGAATAAAGATGAGCATTTTCCAACTTTAGTTGATTAAAATACAAAGAAATTAGAATAAAGAAGAATTGAACAGGAGAGGTAAATTAATAAAATTCCTGTAGTACATTAGAATTCTAAAATGTCTACCACAGTTAATTTTCTTCCCACGTGTTCCTTTTCAATGTGGTACTTGCACTCCCTTAGCGAGAAGCCTAGTCTATTTCTCTTTCCCTGAGGCTGGGCTGGTCCTCAGTCTGACTTAACTGATAGGTTACAGGAGAAATAATGTTTTGGACCTTCTAAGCCCAAACTGCAAGAAGACCTGATACAGTGCGTTTTTTGCAGTTCTTTTGATAGATGAAGTGGAGAGACCACGTGGAGAATCCTTTTAGGGGGCAGCGGGGGAGAGGCCTAACCACATGGAGAGAAAGAGACACCCAGCTAGCTCTCAGATATAAGAAAGGATGCAATCTTGGACATTCCAACCTCAATACATGCCAGATAAGCCATCCCAACATAAGACCTGCCCAAATCAAAAAATGATGAACCACTAAATGCTTGATATTGTCCAAAGCAAATAATTGATAATAGAAACAAAATTGGATGTGGAAGTGGAATACTGCTTTAACTAAAACCTAACAGTATCTGTGTAACAATTGGCATTTTCTTTAAATCAGAAATTTTACAAAACACTGAATACCAATTCCTTTTATAAACCTCTTCTCAAAATCTCAGCAAGGATTCTTAATCCAAGTTCCATGAATCTGTTTAAAACCTTGAATTAGAACATGGTGGTATTGGCATCAGAGAGCAGACTTGGATCTGTCCCAAGGTCAAAAACTACATCTTTGACTCCAGGCAGCTGTCAGTGCAGGTTCATTATTTCATCAAAGAAGAACCAGGGATCAAGTGTGGAGTTACATCCCTTATCACCATTTGCGACTGGAGGAGAGGGTGTTGAAAAGGGATGAAAAAGAAAAATCATATTGTCTTAAATTGCACACCCCTTTGCCTGTGAATTAGCAGAATTGAGTTTACATATAGAAAGGAGTATTTTTTAAATATTGCCAGCCTTGATCTGGCAGTAGGGATAATAGTTTAGTGTCAATATCAGGTGGAATCCAGCCCAAACCTTTGCTCGTACTCAACAGTTGCTACTTATGCCTGTAACACGCAGCCGAGAGACTCCCATGGTCACTAGTGAGTGTGGCCAAGTACAGTGCATGTGGCAAGCACTCCCAGCCTCTTAAGCCATCAAATAGGCTCTTTTCTATGAATTCAAGCCAATTGTCACAAGCTACTGCTGCTTCTCTTTGACCATTCCTCCAACTTCTGAGACTCATCTGGGTATAATAGCAATCCAGAGAGATAGAGAAATCCCCTAAACAAAATAAGATCATTTTCTTTGCAGGATTTTGAACATTCTTTTCTTCATCTGGAATATACTTTCTTTTCCTATACTCATAAAATTGTTATCATCCTGTAAGTCCCGATACAAACTTCACTTTTTCTATAGGAATTTTCCTAACCTGACCTTTATGTATCTCTGTTGCATTCAGTATTTTTCTAAATTTTTTAGTAGAAACATTTACTCACACAGAGAAGGGTGAAGGAAACTATTAGCCAGGGTTTCCTAAAGAGAAAGAACCTGTAGGATACACACACACACACACACACGTACACATACATACACATTTGTATATACATACCCTTTGACAACATGGGTTTCAACTGCTCCAGCCACTGCAAGATTTGAATATGCATGACTCTGGGTATATGGTGGGATGAGGTGGGGGTCCTGGAACGTTCACATATACCAAAGAATAACTGTAGGTAGATGATTGGCACAGGATAGATAGATAGATAGATAGATAGATAGATAGATGAAAAGACATTTATTAAGAGGATTGGCTTGTCCAATTATAAAAGCTGAGGAACCCCCCCACACACACACATGGGGCCATCTGGAAGCTGGAGAACCACAGAAGCTGCTAGCATGGCTCAGTGTCAGGATCAGGGCAGCTGACTGTGTAACCCTCAGCCTGAGCCTTAAGGCCTGAGCACCTGGGGTGCTACTTGTATAAGTCCCAGGATCCAAAGGCCACAAAACTTGGCAGGGCAGGAGAAGAAGGGTGTCCCAGCTCTGGGAGTAGGGTTGGGGTGGAAGAGAGAGGATGAGTGTACATTCACCTTTCCTCTGCCTATTTATTCTATCTAGGCCCTCAACAAATAGTAAATTGTAATTTTCTCTTCCATTTTCCTTGAAATGAGCTTTGCATTTTTTTGAAGTCTGATTATTAAATTTCCTTCTCTCTTTAACTAAAGTTTTTAGAATAATTCAGGGAAAACATTGATGAACTTTTGGTAATTCAGACCTTTGGTCTTTATTTAGTGGGATTTTTTGAGAGCCTTATTAATGTCATACACTGCTGCTCAAGTGGTAGGGAAGGGCAAGCTGCCTGAAAATGCTTGCTGAAGGCAAGAGAGCTCCTGAACAGAATTATTCCTGGGTCTACCACTGTCATGGCTTCAGGTACATTATTTCTCACTAAACCTCAATATTATCCTGAGTTTAATTCTGCACTTCCCAGAAAACTGAAAACAGAAAACTGAAGAGCCCATGTAAAGCTTTTACTTGAGTGTTTGGTACATCAAATGAGTAAATGAATATTGGTGGTTACACAGATTGCCAACTATGTATGGTTCCCTATATTCTAGAATGTAGAATAATATTGTAAATTAACATCCCCTGGTGCTTTCCATGAGAGACTTTAGAAAACTCACCCTTAAAAGTAGCACAAAATACCCATTGTGCACTTCCTATAAAGTATCATCATGCAAATAGTAGGGGCTTTGGACTCATTCAAACCAGAGTCCATGTTATCAATAACTGGTTAATTGTGTAACTTTGGCTAGTCTGTTTCACCTCTCTGAGCCTGAGTTTAATATCCTGTAGCTGGGTAACAGACTTCCTTGTCAGTTTAATGTAGTTATACTCTCTACCAGGTGCCAGCCTATGAAGGAGGAATCCTGTTAAGAAAGCAAAGATGAAACACACACTACTATACTGAGGTGGGAAGATTTTTATGAAATAAAATCATTATAATACATCTATACAGTCTCTTTTGCTTTTCACTTCTGTATTTGCTGTGGTTTATGTGGCTAGGTCAGATGTCAGGATCTGGAATCACTCCCCACACACACATAGCAAGAATAGGACCCAGAGATAGCCAAGAAAGAACACACGGGGGCACAGTCTTCAAGGCAGCATCCAGACCAGGCCTTCGATAGGGGTTGGGTCTTCAAGGACCTTATGTGACTCTGCCTTCAAAGTTCGTATGCTAAGCACAAATGTGGGGCAAATACTTGAACCATAAATAAAATGTGTATCTTTGTTTAGAAGGTAATTTTCTCTTAGAGTCTTTGGAAATCAAGTAATATGTGGACAGGTGGCACCTGGATCAAGGTTTAAGGACCCAGGGTCCAGGTTTTCATCATTAGATTTTCCATGGATCTAGTATTGGAACCAACCTCACAGAGATGTTATGGGATCTAAATGAAATGGCATGTCAGGACTCTTTTGCTTGGTTTTTCTTCATGTTTTCATTCTTAAAGATCTTGATAGATGCAAACTCTAAGGAAAATGTTGAAGTGAGCAATGTTGTGCTTGGCATTCTTTTATCTACCTCTTTGTGCGCTGATGGTTTATTTTCTGTTTATCTAGTTTCATAAATTCTCTGTTTAGCTGATTGCAGGAGTTGATTTTCTCAGTTGTTTCGTCTTTGCAAATTGAGACTTTAGGTGGTCTAGAAATAATCATGAATCTCAGCACCCCCGGCAGATAACATTTGGCAGTGTTCTTGCTATCTAACCAGGCTAATAATCATAATGTCTTGTCCAAGAGCAGCTAATCGTGATGCCTTATCCAAAATCTCATCCAGAGCAGTCATAGTTGAGAATAGAACCTTTAAGGAAGGGTTTGTGTCTTCACCCACTCACTCAAAACCAGCCATAATGAATAACAAGCATCTTCTAAGCTCTTTCACAGATATTTCATTTTAAGGGAGGACTAATTTGAAAATTACACAGAATTCAAATCAATGAGTTTCTATGTGGAATTTCAGATATAGTCTGATGGGAGCAAAGGTATATAAACTATAGAGAGGCTCAAGAACTAACTGTAGCGTGATTGAAACATGGAAAGCTAGACAAATGAGCAAGAAAGTGATGCCTTCATAGAATTCCTTTAACCAGTGGAAGGTGGTGTCCCTGGACTTAACTGCTATTTCAGAAACTAAATACTCTAACATCATATATATGTGTGTTTTCCAGGAATGCCTATGGGAGCTCTGGAAGCATAACACACACTGGGAGGGCAGAAAGGAATAACTCCCTGGCCCCAGGTAACACCTGGAATTTGACCTGAAGACTGGAGTATACCTTACTATTAAAATGTTTCATTCTTATAAGGCTTGTGAGCGTTTATGGCTTTAAGGCAGGAATTCTCTCAGGTTTAGTACATAAATTAAAGCCATATTGAAGTCAGCTTCAATAGGGTCTCTGTTTTTCAAATTTTTTGACTTTTACTTAGAAAGACAATACCTTAGTAGGAGGTTACTCTTTTTGATAGGTCTCAACATTTTTCCCAGCCATTCTCTCCTTGAAAAGCATTTCCCACTAGAATTACATGAATATTGTGCCCCCAAGGTGAATGCAGCATTTGAAACAACAAAATATTGATTTCCCATTTGTGTAACTTCCATTTAATTTAAAGCAAAATATAAGGGAGAGAAAAGGGTTGGTATAACCCTTTCCAGGGATCCTTAAAAACTTCACATTTCCAGTGTTGGATTTTGTTGACAGACACATATTTCAATCACATTTTAGTCTTACATATCTCTTCAAAGTCTAGTTTTTAAAAAATCTAAAAACTTTTCTTAAAGCCTAGCTTCTCTAGCCCAGGGTGATTCCAAGAATGGATGTGGTGAACATTAAACCCTCACTGTTTACTCACTTTAGTGTCATTCATCATAGTTGGCTTAATCCTTGGGACTTATTCCAAAATAGCCTCTAAGCTTCATGGCTGCTACATAGACATATGAAAAGGCAGATCTGTACCACCTCCAGCACTGTACTTTGTCTTTTCAATTCCATTATTGTTCCAGTTCAAGAGAACCTGAAAACCCTCTTGAGTAATGTTCTATATTTTGCATAATTTATTATCTTACTAAACATTTTCTCGTCTGCTTTCCTTCTTATCCCCTAAGGTTAATAGTATTTTCCTAATTTAGCATTACTTTAAAAAATTATAGTAAATACACTTATTGGTTATTTGGATTTTTTTCTCTACCTTGTTTACATAAATAATGTTGAAGTTTTGCTATCTGATTCATTAAAGTTAGGACATACACTGACTATTTTTCTCAAATTTTATTATTTTTATCATTTGATGGATAAGGTAGTCACTGTCCTTAAAATTAACTTTTTAGATATTTTTATGTATCCATTTTAATCCTCTTATTTAAACGTTCATTTAATAAATGCAAAAATACCTGGTATCAGACTGTCTTAAGTTCTTTATGTATATCATTGCATCAATAATTATATAAGGTTAGTTCTATTATCCTCATTTTACTGATAAAGAAAAAGTCTGAGGCTCAGAGGAGTGAGATCATTTCTTCAAACTTTCACAGGTAAGTAGTAAAGACAGAACTGCAAACAATAGTCTTTGCTTTCAAAGCCTGAGTTTTAAACCCTATAAAAGCCTGTAGATTTATCATCAGTGGATCACTATTTTGAGATATGGTGTTAACCAGAAGAAGAGAAAAGTAAATTTTAAAAAGATACTGCCTTCACAAAACTTGCAATATATAGTAATGGAGAAAAAAATCCATAAACACCAAAAACTTTAATACCTGGTATAAATATGATACATGCCTGGGAAAGGCAAAAGTCCTTCAAATGTTAAGAGGCTGAAAAGATTCTTGTTAATTCAAGATGGTAGATCTTGCTATTCTCCTCAACTGAACTGCCTTCCCTTGTTCTCCTAAGTTCTTAGCAAGCTTCAGGCTACAGTGTAAACTCATCCTCAGAAAGTCTTTTCTTGTTACCCCACTTTACATTGCCATCTTATCCCGCCCAGTTTCGAGACCATTCCCTGCAGTTCACTCACTCTGAATATCTCTGCTTTTGCTGTTAGCTGTTTACCTTTGTGTGCATTCTATAGGCTGTCTCTTTAACATGATGCTAATCTTCCTGAAGTCATTCCCTGGATAATTTGGCTAGTTTTATATTCAAAATAAAAGGCGTTTATAATTGCAATTATTATACAAACACATATTTCATTTTGGTAGAACAATGCTGCTTAATTTCTTCAGGTGACAGAAAAGCATGAAGGTCATTGCATTGTAAAAAAAAGACATTGGTATACCTAATGTTATGTAACTAGATGTATTATTTTATGATATGTTAGTTGCTATCCTACAATTTATGTACTGTAGATCAATAATAAAAAAGCCAAGAAGACTGAAGGGAAAAAAACTTTGAGAGGAAAATTATAAAAATTCTATCAATGTGTTATTGATCATTTTCTGTTGCACTTTGCCTTGCTTTGATTTTTAGTGAAGTGGGAAAAATATAATCTTTTAAAAATATTTAATACAATTGCTTGACTCAGCTCAAGAGTCCTTGGAGTTCCATGGGCCACAGTTTAGAATCTCTGCCAGGGTGGCACAAGCTGTACTTATTCTTACATCAACATGTGAGGGAGGTAATGGCTGCAGGTGTACTAAGACCAGAATTCAGGCTTGCTCAGGTGTGCTGTCAAGGGCATGACTTATCAGGGCAGATCTAATCAATTCTAAAGACATGTTTTGAAGGCCTAGCACTTCTTATTTTGATCATATTTAATCCCATGTTCCCATTTTCATAGAACTCTAAAGAAGCATATAGATTTTTTTTTTAAAGTAGTAAATGATTTTAATGCTATTGATATCTCCCTAAACTCTTTTTTTAATGTTTTATAAAAAATAGAAAGAAGATGAGAAAGCACTAACATTTGTTTAGTTCCAGTTGTGTACCAAGTACTTTGTATGATTTAATTGGCATTTATTCATTCCTTAACAAAGATTTGTTCAAAAGCTGGCACATAACAAAAATGTGTACTATTGTGATAAGTAAAAACACACATACTTCCTACATTCAAGAAAAGCCCATATCAGTGGAAAATGTCAGACACTAACCAAATTCATTATTGTAACCAATACTAGAAAGGAATAAAATACAATTTTATTCTCAACCATTTTTTAAGGAAGCGTGCTATATCCTATTCATAAATTAGAAGTGTAAGGAGCTTGTCCAAATCTACAAGGTTAGTAAGGTCAGCAGAGCTGCCAAGAATGGCTTGGCACGTGTTGCACTGTACCCCTTCTGGGAACAAAGGGCGCTGGTGACATTGACTATAATGTGACAGAGGCCCCTAGAGTTTTGCAATGTGCCACTGGCATGACTATACGTATGCATGCATGGCCTCCAGTCAGAGAGGATTTGGGTCTTTGTTTATCCACAGTTCCTTAAGTACTGTAGTTTTTCAGGATAACCTTTTCTGAAATAAGTGAGTTTGCTCATCAAATTCATTATATAGGAAAAGTTAGATGGGGGACAGCATCTCAGCAGCACAGCACCCTGAAATAGAATTCTCATTCAATTAGTACAAGATTGTTGAGTGCCTTGTTTATGTCAAAAACACAATGAAAAAGATGTTTCCTGGCCTCAAAGAGTTTCCAGCAGACCAGGAAATGAGATTGACCATCATGTACTTAGAAGGCGTTTTACTGTTAGTAAAGAATTTTTATTTGCTTCTCCTTGCAGTCATGTTGATTACAAGATACAAGTTGGCAAAGTAACCATAACACTTGGATAAAAACATTTGAAGTATCTGCTCTGGGCAGTGGTGGACCTCTGCCAATTTGGGGACATAGGCATGCTGTGAGTGTCACATTGTCCAGGACGGTTACTCTAGCAGTGGAAAAACACTCCAAGGCAACTCCAACTCACAAGGAATCCAATTAGAAGACTTTTACAAAGGATCAATCATGAGTCCTTGGATTATGGTAGTGAAAATAAAAATTAAATGAAAGAAAAGAAAAGAAAGAAATCCAGAAAAGCAGGCACTATTTGGAAGGAACGTGGAAGTCTCTTTTCTTCTTGGACTCCTGTAGTCAGCTTTATGTGGCTAGTAACACTCAGTACATCTTCCTTACTTTTTCACTGTAATATAAATGAACATTCTTACGTAGCTCATTTCTCAGCTCTTTTTAATTAGAATCAGAATAGGAGAATGGGTATCTCAGGCTGTTCGTAATTTGATACAGAACTTTTCACCTCCAGGTCAATGGTAAGTGAAACACATTTACATATTTTTAAGTGGATTTATTGCTCTTGAAGGGAGCCCGGTTGTAATCCTTGACACCAGAACACTATATTGCCAGAAAGCCCACAGGCATTGAAACATTGATCAGGAAGTAACAGAGAAAAAGGGGTCAATTTCAAACGCTTTTCATTGTTTGGCTTCCCTTACAATTGCCTTGCTCTTCCTAAATTGTTTTAATTAATTCTAACCATGACTCTATTTTTAAAGACCGATATCTGTTTGATGACAAATTGGATATGGACCAATAAACTGGGTTTATTTCAATTTAGACTATGAGCACTTTCCAATTGCTCAAAAATAATTATCCATAGATGAAAAAAGCCAGGAATTTACTACAATGCTCAGTTTTGTGCTAGGGAGAAAAAGGAACAAGTGATAGAAATTGTATCACACATTTCAGTAATAGGACTGTGGCTTTTACAATTAGAAAACAATAGTTCTGGTTACACTGATCTTAGCATCAAGGGAATGAGAAGTTACTTTTTCTTGATGTGCGCTCATTTAACACCCCTGGAAATGACCAGAATGGACTCAACCTTCTCGAAGTCTGCAGCTTCCAAGGCAACATGTCCATGGCAACAAGTAAGCATCATAACAGTTTCTCAGCTGAAAAAAGAAAATAACAATTTCTTAACTCCCTTTAACCCAACTTCATACCCATATTAGAGAATGTAAAAATATAAAAAAAATTCAATTCCATAATCATTGCTTGTGTATATACTGTGTAAGATATATTCCTAGGAGATGGACATATATTAAATAAAAAACAATACTTGTGTCTTTGCTTGAAGTATCCTGACTGCAGAACTTGGGGGAAGAGATTGTGTGCAGGTTATTTATTGGGGATATGAACCTAAGAAGCGGAAGTGAGAGGTAGTGAAATGCAACAAAGACAGATGGAAAGCAGGGCCAAGAATAAAGGGATGGGCACCATCATAGGCAAATGGTCTCCAACCTGCCAGACTTTCCAGAGAGACTTAGGAAATGTGTCTCTGAATTGTTCACCTGGAAGATAAAAAAGGAAGATGATTGTCTCTCCACTGTCTCTTGCTCCCCACCTGTCCAGTGTGACCTCCTACAGATGAACTTCCCCACTTCACCAAGTGGCACATGTGGGACAGGCCGACAGCTACCATGCTGCAGCATTAGAGAGGCCTCGTGGAGCCTGAGCAGGACACTGGCAGATGCACCTCTGATAGCCTGGTCAGAACATCTGTCAGACCCGACAGGGCAGCAGATACTGGAGCCAGAGGTGAGGCTGACACGGCGTGAAGTGCCGATAGAGCGGCTGAGGATGCCATCTGCCCTTAAAGTTCCTCAACACTCAGGACTGGAGCTCAATACTCAGAGTACCTTGTAGTATTCAATATGGTACTCAATACTCAGAAGGAAAAAGAAATTACCTTCTCTAAGAGAAAGAAGTTAAAAACATGGAAAATTAGGAATTTCAAAGGAATGTTTAAAGATGCACCCTTTTAGAAGTGGGTAGATAGATGAGGATTCAGTACATGGGCTTTGACATCAGGTAAATCGTGGTTTGAATGCTATCTCTATTTCTTACTCATGTGTAGCCTAGGTCAGCTTGTTTAAAGTTTTCTCATCAGTACAACGAGGAGGAAGTGTGATAAAATACTTTTTATCTCATGCAACAATTGTGAATATTAAATAAGATTGTGCATAGTACCCAATCCATTGTCTTACATCCATGCTATAAACAAGGTCTAATGTGTCTTACACCAGGTAAACACTGACATTCTGCCTGTTTTCTTCCCTCCTTCCCTATTTATGTGTCCAATGATGCCATAAAGTGCAATACATTTTTTTTTTTATTTTCACATATACATGTGTTCATTAGGCTTCCACTTTTTGCCTTCACAAAATTAACAAGGCTTAAAATTTAACAACAATAACAATGTTTAAGATAGGAACCCAAAACAAAAACCTCACAAAGAACGAACGAAGAGAAATATATTCAGAAAAGAAATCAGACAATTGCTGCAATGAAGTATTAAGCAATAATAATCATAGTAATCCAAAGAAAGTAACATTCACATTGTCAAATAAGAGTATGTCTATTATAGAATGCTTTGACTCTGAGGTTCAGCATGGAGTCATCAATTAACTTCTTCTTCTTATTTTTTTCCCAAAGTATCAAAGAATAGACAACTAATATTTATAAATAAAACTAAAAGATAATTTCAAAAAACAAATCATGCCAAATATTACAGACAATAGAAAAAGAAGAAATATTTCAAAATCATTCTACTTAATCTGGATACATCTGATATTAAAACTGGAAAAAATATATTATTATAAAGGGGAAATTACAAACATAATTCACTTATAAATGAGGATACAGTATCCTGTATCCTAAACAACATTGTATCCTTAACAATTTGAAGTAAAAATTAATGTTTAAGTAATGTACTTTAGTCAAAATTGAATCCAATTTATGTGAGAATTAGTCACTATTTTCTTTCTTCTTTTTTTCTTTTCAAGTGTAATACATTTTTAATATGATTTGAGAATTCCTAAGATAATGCTAAAATCTGAAAAATAAGGCATATTTTTTTTCTCTGTTCTATCAGAGTTCAAAATGGAAATTGTTTTGAGCTTTGTTTTCAATTCATGAAGTTTCCTTAAAATCCACCTCATGAGTAGACACCAGCCGATGACTCAATTTTCCTTCAACTACATTTTTAAAATTTTAAGAAAATAATTGATGTTTAGCTAAGCTGTTTCTTGAAACATCACTGACCCTGAATGCACAGTCTTCACAACCTAAGAACTCCCTGGAGCCTGATGGGAGCATTGAGATCTTAACCTCCACGACAGAACATCAGGCCCCGGCAAGTCACTGTGCCGAGATACCACTTGGGGCCAGATTTTAATAGCTGACGATTCATAATGGATCGACAAAAGCAAAACATCATTAACTTGAATCTACAAAGTCGACATTTCCATATGCAAATAGGAGCGAGCACATATGTGCCTGGGTACAAGTCTCATTGCTTGTTTAGTTGTCTGTACGTCCTTTCCTTTGTCTTGAAGATCCCAGTGGACAGGAACCATGTCTAGTAAATCACTTTGCAAAACAACAACAGGTGCACGTATTGAGGCCTTACTGAATGTTTTTTCTTTATGGTAATGATGGTGAAATGGTTGATTTTCTCTCACACACAAGAGTAAGATTTACAGTGTGATGTCAGCATCCAAGGGTAAAAAGATCGTCATGAATGATAGGTTTGAGCAGTGGGACGTGAAACAAGGATGGATTGAAGGGACCCTAAGGGTGTGATCCGTAGAAAGAGCACAAACCCTAATTTTCTAAATATGACTTTGAGTCAATAATATTGATTCTTACGAAAGATGTTTCTTTCATTACATAGATAACGTTCCCATTTATTCTGAGACGGATGAGGATGTAAAATTTCACTTTTTATTAGTGTAAATTTGCTTGGTTCAGTGGTGTAAAAAAGATTATAGCAACCGACCGCCAGCCTAACCCTGGCCCCTGGGAAAATGATTAGACCCCTCCAGCTCTAAGTTCTTCTGTAACCTATCTCACAGATTTGTTGCACAGATCAGATAAGATCAAACATGATGCTATAAAGTGCTATCAAATCTTAAGCTATTGTTTTCCCCGAATTTGCATCCCTTGGGCTGGGCTTAGGTGACTTTAGGAAATGGGCAATTATCCTATTTCCTTTACGAAATGTTAATGTTGGATTTATTGTCAGACCCGCCTGCATGAACACATTTCAGTGAAGAGTTCTCACTCTTCACCTTCTTTCTTGTGCTCCCCGGTGATCTGTCCTTCTGGGCTCGTCTGTCCGCTTATGTTGTGTATACAAATGTTGTGTGTTAAGATCAAGGCATGGACACCTGGTTTGCTTCTCCGGGTTCGATCACTCACTCTCATAAAGATTTTGCTTGGGGCATTGCAGCTGGCACGCTCTCCTTTCTCTTCTTGCGGCAGAACAGTTACACAGGGAAGAATAATGAAGCCTTAAACTCTCCGATCCTGCTCCCCATCTACCTCGCGTCCCCCTGTTACCAAAGGGGAAACACGTGTTGTTCAAACTCAATTTTTGCTGATGAAAATTTTGCTTGGTTCACAGCTTGACTTCAGAATTTTCCCAAGTGATGGTAAATTCCATTCCTTTACCAAGCAAGGAAATAACAGACAAGCATGTTTGGAAGGAAAAACTTAGAAATCTCCCTCAAGCTTTAGCATTAGATAAATTCAAGAAAAGAAAAGAATCTGTTATACCAACCTGTCTGTCACTGGAAATGCTAACTTGTCTAATAATTGTAAATTTGGGGAGAATATCGAACATAGGTCAAGGAGGTATATTAAGTTCCTAACGTAAACTTGGATGTACAGAAATGGGAGCGTTTGAATGCTGACAGAAAAGTGAAGCTTGCATAAGGCTCAGGGTTGAAGGTATATTTGAATCAATTAAAATTGCAGCGAGCGCTCATCTGGACTTGCTTCCTCTTATGCATGCGTTATATTATTTTGCTTAGATTCGTTTTTATTTTTAATAACTTATCTTTCCTTTTGAAAACGTATGTCTCTTATTTCCTTGATGGATCCCTAGCCACTATAATCCCAAGTTCCTTTTTCTTTCTTTAGTTCACCACAACCTAGATAAAAACCTTTCTCTAGGTCACTTTCATTAAAGATGTTATAAAAATAAATGACTTGTAACAGGTAGTGAAAACATGAACTGGGAAAGGTGGGCTAGAATCGTATTCCCCATCAGTGCCGCAGGAAGCCTCCATGTTCTTCAGGCAGCCCAGTTCTGTGTCCTGTTCAGCCAAGTAACTCTCCACCCCCACTCCCATTCTACCTTCCCCTGCCTACCCCTGCCTGGTACTAAAAGCGACAAAAGGCAGGGAAGACCTTCTCTCCCTGGAATGGGTTTTGGGAGTAAGCTCATTCATTTAATCCCCAGGCAAACCTGTAGTCAACTTAATCAGAATGAGAGAACAGCTTCCTACATATGCGCGAGGACTGCGAGAAATGATTTTCCAGGGTGTTTTTGTAGCCAAAACTCTTCAAAGGTAAGGAAGAGCTTTCCAACCACGGGCACACATATTCAAGGAGAGCTTATTTGTTTTATCGTTATTTTTATCCCACAATAAACAGTTTAAATTTGCAGACTATACTTTTTGACTATAAAGTGGGTTATTTCTCAAGATGCAGGTGCTTTCCCATAACAGATGGAATAAATAGGAGAAAATGCTGAGAATACACCACTGAAATTCTGATTTATTCAATCATTAACAAAAAGAAGTACAATTTCAATGGTAATAGAATGAAAACCCAACTGTTTCTGCTTTCCTTCCGAAAACTCATTTTCTATAGAGAATGCTCCTCTTAGGCAAACACCTATTTAAACCTCAACAATGTATAATCTTAACTTCAGGCAGCTTGGTTGTAGGGGTCTGGTAATTTGTCATACCTCTGCAACTAGGGATAAGATATTAACTTTCAATAATGTAAGTAGTATCTGCAGTACAAATACCGGGAAAAAGTTAACACTGTCTCCCAGGGAAGATATTATAGATAAAGGACTTTGCACTTGGCTTTCAATGTTTCTCAAGGCATTTTGTTTTTAGCTGCATGGAGGAAACACAAGGCATCACAACCTTTGGAGACTTGGCATTAAGTAGACAGCAGTCAGTCTGGGGTGTCTTTCTAGGAAACATAGGAGAAGGTTCAAAGCCATGTCAATACAACGATGCTTAAAACAATCTCAGGGAGGCGGCTTCCATGTTGGAAACCACATTAAATGCTTCTTGGTTGGCATATAACAAAGCCAAATAAAACTTTTCCATAAGTCTATAGGAAAAGCAGAAAAGCTAAAATAAAAAAATTCCTTACATACGCACACATGTGTGCACACTTTGCATACACACGGGGTAGGTAAGATGGTAGAATATGTATCTGGGTTTTATTGCAGGTAATAATAAAGCTGCAGGACATAAAAATGTCAACACTATGCCTAAACATTCTAAAGAATTTGAAGTCCTCGAGCTGGACGGAATAACCTGGAGCCTTGGCGCTATTGTTCATCCACAGCGTGACTTTGATAATTTAATTTCTTTTGACCTCCCAAGACTGTTTTTCTTTGTAGAATTTAGTAACTAGATTTCTAAATGAGCTATACAAAAGTTCCTTCCAGTTCAAAAATCCTATAATTTTCAGCTTTTCCTTTTGTTTATTTGTTTTTCACTATTTTTTTTTTCTTTTAGGTTTATTAGGAATAAAAAGAAATTAACATGGAATTATGTTTGCCACTTGCAACCAGTCATATTTAGGTATAAAGAGATGTCAGTGACAGAAACTCTTTCATTTTCTCCTTTATCTTTAGTTTATATCAGATGACAAGTTCTCCAGTCACAAGGTGACACTCTATCGAGCCTAAAATGAAAATTCAATTAAATCATTTTCTGGGAGACCTCATTTAACAGATCCTCTGATTTCTCACTTATCTTTCTCTTTCTTCCTTTACCTCCACCCTAACTCAATTCTTAAAATCTTGGATACAGAATGGAACTTCACAGCAGTCTTCCCAGGAGTCCTGACAAAGCTATGTATAGAAGCCGTCTGGTTAAGCATTTGAAGCCTGCATATTCTGAAAGTGGGTGTGGCGTCTGCTGTCCTAATAATGTAAGCAGACTGCAACAACATTGTTGCTCAGCCCAGCAAGGTCTTTTAGAACGTGCTGCCTGCCCGTTTCCTTTCTCAATTCACCCAATAGCTGCAGTTATTCTTAAACCCTTTAGTTCTCCATGCAGACACAGTGTCATGCCTATCTCCTCCTGCAGGTGTGAGTTCTGCCAGAGTTTGTTTGCAATGGCAGGACTTGATGGTAAAAGCCCTGTATTATGAATAAACCAATGGCTGAAATGAAGTGGAACCTTGATCTATTTGGGTAGGACTGTCTTCCAGTGCTATAAATCATATTTTGGTGTTCATTTACCTTTGCTTTTGTTTCAAGCCACCAGCACTGAGGCTGACGAATGGGAGTCAAATGAAGTGTGCTAAGTGCTTCTGCTGGAGGGGTTCCATCTCCCTGCTTTCCGGGATGTGATTCATCTCTGCAATACATCACCCGACTTATTTTCTCTTACTTATGTTGTTTAGTGTTGTCACAAATTGGCCATTGACTATGAACCCTCACCAGCAGTAAATTAATACTCTGTGACTTCAGAACTCCTCTGTCCCCAATTTGACTAGAGCCATTTTGGGTGCACCAAGTCATTCACCACAGATGAACTTCATTTATTAAACAAACAGCTCAGTGGGTTCTTTGTAAGTTGCTATGCGTGATATTTGCAGTGATTTTAATGAAACACTGCTGACTCTTTAATATCTCAGTCACTAAGAGTATGTTATACCTGTGGAATAGTCATCCTGTGACTTCATCTAAATAATCCACCCGAACAAGTTGTCTATTTATGGAATTTTCTGTTTGTTTCTAGGGGGAAAGATAGGGGCTGGGAAGGGACACGGGGTATACGTAGTGTAAGGGCTTCTTGTCACCTGAGCTGTGGTTGAAGCTTCTTCACAAAACAAAACAGTCCCAGCTCTGCCCAGAATCCTGTCTCCATGGTGTGTCCTGCTAAGCTAGCATTTCAAGCCACAGGAATGCAGAATCCATGTGGCCAATTGACCTTGGAATTTGAAAAGGTAGGTTTCACAAAAGGAATGGCTTTATAATAACCAGTTTAAATCATTCAAATAGATAGTCAGTGTTTCTTTGTCATGACTTTGACATAAGAAGGTCAAATATGTCTAGAAAATGCCCTGCAGAGGTAAAAGCTGTAAATCGAGAACAGGGAACACACAAGCAAGTTTGGTCTGAAATAAGGTGACCGCCTCTGGGCACTGAGGGAACTGCCACAAAAACAGAAGAAAGGGTGAAGGGTACAGTGTGGGGACTGTATCCTGACGCAGACTGGGGTGTGCTGATTGTACAACCTCAGGAAGGGCAGGGGAGCAAAGCAGAGGCACAGAAAAATCACTGTGGGTGAGATAAGAACATTCCTGGGAAGTATCTGTATACAACTAAAGCAGAATAAAAATTGGAAACATTTGGAAGAGTTTGCCTTTTTCCAGAACATAAATGAAGCTGGGTGGTGGTGATGTAATGCAGCCAGCCTCCATGTCTCTGCAAGGAGCATATGCCTCCTCGTGAATCCACTGCAGTCTGATTCAATAGCTGTGAGGTCATGCCAGGGATGCTAAGTGTTTGAACTTGAAAGCGTATTTCAGTATCCCTGTTTTACTTGAGGATTTTATGCATGCCAGCACCTCAAACCCTCACATGTTTTCAAAGAAATTTAGAGCCCTAAAATACTACAGCTTGCAACCTGGAAATGAGGGAATTTAGATATCTCAGTGCCGTGGATTCAGTTAGGGAAGTTTCTGGAGAATTATTTTCTAATTTTTTCAGTATATAGTTACTAATTGAAATCTGATTCACGGGTAGAAGTTCTTTGTTTTAAATAAAGACTAAAAAAGTCCATGGAAACCATTTTCTAACTAGAGGAAACAGGGAGGAAAAAAGAACAGAAAGAAGAGAAGGAGGGAGGGAGGAATGAAGGGAGAGAAGGAATGAAAAAAGGGAGGGAGGAAGGAAAGACAAAAACGGAGAGGAAGGAAGCCTTGGAGTTCATTTCATAATATTCTTATTTTTATTAAGTGATGTTTTCACACTGCATTAGGAAATACATAAATACGGTGCAATGTTTAGTCTGAGGTAAAAGGAGCTGGAAAATATTAAACAAAATATGTCCAAGTCAGCATGTTCAGAACTGAGTTTTGAGGCAAAACATTATCTCAGTCAAAAGTATTTGGGAAACCATTGCTCTAATGATGTCTTTGTTATTCACAATGAACATTAATAGAAAGTCTATGGAGTCCTACACTAAAAAAGGTGTTAGAGTTTATTTCAACTTGGACTTCAAAAGCACATTTGACTAGGAGGTAACTTTTTCCCCCCACATAACACCTATTAACTGACCATGGCAGTAATGTTCCATTGTTCCACTGAGCACTTTCGGGGAAATACTGTTCTTAAGAGGTCGGCAGAGCTCACCACAAAGTCTAGCTCTTTTAGAGATTAGAGATAGGAAAATGTGTCCGTGGGTAGAACTATCACAAGAAAAGCAACCTTTACAAAGGGAATTCTTAACTCTGAAGTCTTCAGACATGACTGATGAGGAAATAAAAATCTCATTTTGGGAGTTCCCGAATTCCAGGTATGTTTTATTTTTTCCATAAATAAACTTGAAGTTGCAAGCTCAGCCTTTAGAATGTAATAGCATCATACCAAACTGGGGGTGGTGGGAGATCCTAGAAATGAGATACATTAGCTATGTGGGTTTTCTTATTTTTGAAGTTGCAGACATGACTGAAACATAAAAATTGCAATTCCTTCTCAACAACTTCCTTTGCGATCTGAAGTCCACATCCTCTAGTCTATACCAGTCACATTGCTGGAATCTCTCTCTTTCTCTGAAATTAGCAATGCTACCCTTCTAATTATTTCCCAGGTTCATCTCTGATTTGTCTCTGATTAGTTCTCATCTCTTGGATAGGATGGACCTCCTGGAACCTGTTCTATGCAAGGTCCTCTGTCCCACACCACCCTAATTCTCCTCCCACCTCTCCAATTACTCTCTGGGTCCCGTTTCCTCATCTGGTAATTTATTTCACTGTTCAAGCACAGGTTCTAAAGAGCTGCTCATTTCCTCCCACACTCTTTCTTCCAGTGTCCAAACCTAATCTCTGTTTCTCAGTAGTTATCTCTAAAACTGTACCTGCCCCATAGGTGCTTTCTAGCTGAAGAGCCTCCTTTGTGTTTTCAAGTATTCCAGGATATTTTCTCTCAACCTTCCAACATGTCCAATTCAGGAAGTCAAGACTAAATTTACCATGTACTGCAAACTAGCTCCATTTAATAATGATCTTATTGCTTTATGTAGTAAAATCATTTTTTCACTTAAAATAGAATGTGCAACATATTTTTATATACAAAAAATCTTAAAATACAAATTTTCCTAGTGCCTGAAGTATAGTTGCCTTCCACTTGATCATGACATGCTACACATCATACCTCAACTATTTATTAATTCCTTACCATATGCCATTCCAGTGCTAGATACTACTGATGGAAGGCACTTGACCTTTGAGAACATCTTGATTTAACCTGAGAAGTAGAAATATAAATGCAAAATTAAAATAAGCTTAATACTACAAATCCAAGATGTATAAGCTGTTGTGGAAAGAGAGACAAAGGAAGCTGGAAAAGAATGGAGATGGGACAATATTTAAAAAGGCTCCATAGGAAGGCAGCATTTGAGATGGGTCTTGAAAATATGAGTTGAAAATCGTTTGGAGCACAATAGAAAGAGAAATGGTATTCCGGGCTGTAAATACACATATTTGAATGAAACATATTGAAAGAAATGGCAAGAATTTTAGTGTGTGAGGGGCAGGGTTTATAAAGCGTGTTTATGTTTGGAGGCAGTTTTAGGAGATGAGGTTGTTTATTAGAATAAAAGTTACATCTTTAATTTTGTTATCAATTTCCATCATATGTACTATTATTCTGAGCAATCTATAAATTTGTGTCAACATGAACAGAATTTATCTGAGCTCTAGTTCCTGAAAATGATAAAAAGAGACCAGTATGTTAGCACTTCAGAAACTGAAGAATTGTATAACTTTGGGACTAACTTTCTGTGTTGGCAATGGTTACAAAAAATTAAAAGTATAAAAACCTGAAAAAGTATTCAAAATATTGAACCTTCTGGTTTAGAAAAAAATAATTAAGATAACTGCAAATGTAATTTGCATGGTGTTAAGATTTGGAGAGTGTAAGAACATTAAATCAAGGTACTATTAAATCTTTATGTATTAATAGCATTTAATTTTCAAATAATTCAATCTGAAAAAAGAATATGAAGAAATAAATTTCAGTGTTTATTTATGTTATTTTAGCTGTTAATTGTAATATACAGTCAGCCCTCAATATCTGAAGGGATTAGTTCCTGAATCCCCAGGGATACAAAAAATTGTGGGTGCTCAAATTCCATATAAAATGGCATAGTATTTGCATATGACTTATGTACATCCTCCTATATACTTTAAATTATTTCTAGATTACTTACAATACCTAATGCAATGTGCATGGTATACAAATAAGTGTTATATTTGTTATTTGTATTTTGAATGCTGTATTTTTTTTTTTCAAATTTGTATTTTCAATCTTTTCTTGGTTGAATCTGGGAATTCAGAACACACATATCTGGAGAGCAGACTGTACATTTAAAATCCTTGGCTCAGTCATAGTGAAAAGAATGGGTTATTTCTAAAGAAAATGAAGCAGGTGTGTTCATGTAACTAATGTGAAGAAAACCTGCTTGAGAAAAAATACTGAGAATTCCTATGACATTTGTACCTCAAAGTGTTCAGGAGACCTTGCCAATAACATTTATTCTGAACTAGCTTCTTTATATAAAATAATATAAATTCTGCTTTTTTATATTTCTAACAAGAAGAGCATCAGAAACAGGGCCCAGGGGTCCTCAAACTTTTTAAACAGGGGGCCAGTTCACTGTCCTTCAGACCATTGGAGGGCCAGACTATAGTTTAAAAAAAAACAAACTATGAACAAATTCCTATGCACACTGCACATATCTTATTTTGAAGTAAAAAAACAAAACGGGAACAAATACAATCACACCACCTCATGTGGCCCGCAGGCCACAGTTTGAGGACCCCTGAAACTGTGATTGTTATGCCTGATCTCCACATTTTTCCAATTTTAGGATATTTAAGATATGATTAAGTATAGCTTTATAAACAACAGAGCAATTCACTGTACTTGGAAACAACTACCATATCGTGCTAAATTTTATAGATTCAACCGGAATAAAAAGCATAAATAACAGTTAAGAGAATCTAAACAAAACTCCTACTATTACAGGCATTGCATTTGTTTGCTAGGGCTGAACTGTTGGAGATATAATTACTCTCAGGTCCACAGGCGACAAGTCCACAATTAAGGTATTGGTAGGATGGGTTCCTTCTCTGGGCTGAGGGAAGGCTCTGTTCTATGCCTCTCTGGTTTGTAGGTGGCTGCCTTCATGGTCATATGTCATTCTCCCTGTACATGTGTCTGTCCCCAAATTTCCCCTTTTTAAAAGCATATCCATCATAGCAGATTAGGGCCCACTCTCTTGACTTCATTTGAACTTGATTACTTCAATACAAATCCTCACCTGTAGGGTAGCAGGTGTTAGAATTCCTACTACCAACAGATCAATTGAAGTTGGTGGGGTTCAAAATTCAACAGGTAGTTTCCTTATTTAATTGAAATATTACTTAAAAGTTTGTATATTTTTATATACAAAAATATAAACTCCATAGTAATATAAATGTTAGGAAAAATGGTTAAATGGGTCTTCAAAACGATATAGATTAAGATAATAAAATTCTTGAGAGTTAGGTTCTGGGGGGGAGAAGGAAGGAGGAAGGAGAGGGGTGTGGTCCCACTTAATGGGCACAATACAAGGGTATATGGCGACCTCTTGGGTGCAGGATACAAGAGGGACTCTACCTAACAAATACAAACATTGTGACCTAGTTGTTTGTACCCTCACATTAAACTAAAATAAAAAGATTAGATTCTATGATTATTTTAATTTTGACAAATACAAAGTTAAATGAACTAGGAATTGTGAAGTGACTACATATTTTTAAAGCTCAGCTGCCTCTGAAGTGCGGAACTTGCTGGTACCTCCTCACACTTTGAAAATACATACATTGCCAGTTTCTAATTCTGAAATTCCACCCAAATTGTCTCATGTTAAAATGAAGAGATTTCAGAAAGTCATGGTAGATCAACCCAATGATTAATCACAAAAACTGTACTGAGAATAACTGTAATAGATTGTTCCAACCCATGGCTCTTCATCTACCTACACTAAGTCCTGCTGCTTCTCCTACTATGTCCAAGACTCTACCCTGTCACCTTCAAGTCTAAAGTACTCTGGCCTGAATTGCTGAGATGGGATCTCAACTGGCTGTATACCTTCATTCTTTTAGTTAGTAAATATTTGGGGTGGCTTCTGCCATGTTCCAAGCACTCTCATGGATGTTTGAGTTACCCCTATGAGGGGAAAATACTCCTGTCCTTGGGGGATATATCTAGAGGGCTATGAAAAAGCATCTTTTGTTTTCCCCTCCAATTTGTCATTTATGCAACATTCAGAGCAGTTTAAAAAAATGACTCTGATCTTGTCACTCCCTACGTAAAATCTGTTCATAATTTTTAGTTGCTTCTTAAAAAAAAATTTTGGTTGCTTTTGATGAAAAATCCAAAGACTTGATGTAATCTTTAAGCCTCTGTCATCTGATTCCTACTGACTCTACCACCTCACCTGCGTTCCTTTCTCTCTCCCTCTGCTCCAGCCACAGCAGCCTCCTATCTAATGGTGATGATGACCCAAATCTTCCAGACTCGGAGCACTTGTGCTTTCCTTTCCTTCTCCTAGGAAGGGCTCCCTTGCTTTTCAAATGTCCATTTCCAACCCAATCCTTTATATCTCAGTGGAAATGCAACCTCATGCACAACTCCCTAACCCACAAACCTAAGCACAACGTCCCCTTGAAACTGATTCTCACTTTCTCACTTTTGACCATTGTAAATAATTATGTGTAAAACATCTCTCTCTCTAATTATATTGAATTCAATTGGAACAAAGAT
This sequence comes from Loris lydekkerianus, assembly GCA_963574355.1. Taxonomy (NCBI): domain Eukaryota; kingdom Metazoa; phylum Chordata; class Mammalia; order Primates; family Lorisidae; genus Loris; species Loris lydekkerianus. The sequence continues at coordinate 39,124 of CAUYPK010099607.1, read as the reverse complement.
TGTGTAGGTTTATAATTTTTCCCTTATACTTAACACAGTACTGGATAAATGGAAAGAACTCAATGCATAGTTATTGAATGTAAGAAGAGTGAGGCATAAGGGAAAAAGAGAAAGAATACCCTGACTATTGGTAAGGCCTAAATTAAATTGGAATGAGCTTGTACTGGGAGGGAAACTAATTTAAAGGGTAGACATTTGGGTTCTGGGCAGAAAACTTCAATTTATTTTTGGCAACATTTTCCAAGGGCATTCAAAGGTAGGTTAATCCCAGGAAGTGCTTCTTAAAAGCATGATGCCATGGTCAAAGGAGTTTGGGTGCCCAATATTTTCTGCCTCTTAGAGATTCACAATGCATGTTAGGCACTCCCATTAAGAGCTCTAAGAAGTCTTCTGTTAAAGAAATCTGTTTAACAAACCCTCCACTTTCCCTGGAATACTAATAACACCCAGGAGCTTTTGCTGGAAAATATTGTCTGAGACAGTATTTTTCAACCTTTTTTATCTCACAGCACACTTGAACCTGTATTTAAACTTCCATGACACACTTAAATTATGCTAATCGAAAAAAAAGTGGAAAAAAAAAAGAATATACTAATTGTGCTTTGAACTTCTTTAAAAAATAATTAATGGTCTTTAAAAAATTTTTTTCAGCACACCAGTTTAAAATCACTGGTCTAAGGTATAAGGAAGTGAGTCTGTTGCACTCTCTTACATTTTTTTCCCCCATAATTAAAAGCATATAGAGAGAAAATCTCATTTTGCCTTTTTTCTTGACTCAAAAGAAGCCTGGAGGCCTCATCTTTAGAGGTTCTGTTTTTACTTTTGATTGAAAATTAGTAGGTAGTGTTAGGAGTATAAGCCCCTCTTTACAATATAGTATTTATGTAATTTTGAATATTTTATACATCAATTCATAAAGATTTGGAGTATCATAGTAAGTGGCCACATACTTCCCACATAGAATCCTTTTGTCTTAATTATGGTGCTATAGGCCAGGAATCTCCAAACATTTTGAGGCCAGGACTTAGGCATCTCTTTATATATATAAAAATACCACTATATTTTCATATTTATTTTATATTCCAAATTTTTATATTCTGAAATAAATGCTTGAAAGATTGAAGTGATATAAATATAACAGGAGGCCCTAAAATTTTGTTTTCATTATGGAGTAGATCATTTTGCATACTCTATACTTCCTGGATTGCATTCAAGTACTTAGCCTTGGAGCTAATTCTTAAAATTCAAACTGGGCTAGAGCTCACCACGGGATTCTACTATTTTACTATTCAGGAATAGTAACAATACACTTAAAGGTTTACTGTTTGCTTTATCCTGAAAATGACTCAACTGCTGTTTATTGGATGTGGCTTGTTTAGGAGGGTAGAGAGAACTTAATTTGGAGGCTTTGAAAAAGTTATTGCAATGTAGACAAAGGATTGATCTTATAAAGACATCTAAAATATTGTGTCTGGACTGAGATGCTGTGTAGTTTACTGTCACAATGACTCTAGATTGCACCCTGCCTTCTTTACATTGGCCTGAGATGCCAAGAGGGTACAGTTACAAAGCCATGTGGTTCTCCTAGAAGATCAAACCACAGACTAATCACACAGGGCATAGTTTCACCGGGGGTTTAGAAAATGGAGATGACACATTCTTAGTAAAGCATCACAAGAATGGAGAAGCAAGAATGTAATGTACTCAATCTAATATGAAGGCAGCAGATGATCTAGTACAAGGTGGGGGGTGAGGGATAAGGGAGTGGGGACAGGGGAAGAGGGAGGAGAATGGGGTCACGGGGTATGGCACACATCTTGTGGGTGGGACACAATCATAAGAGGGACTTTACCTAACAAATGCAATCAGTGTGACCTAATACTTTGTATCCTCAATGAATCCCAAACAATAGGAAAAAAATATAGAAAATGGGGCTTACAAAAGACAGTTTTAAATTACATTTAGAATCTGTCTTTTGTAAGCTATTGTGTTGTATTCAGGGAGAATCCTGAAGCGTAAGTTATTTCGATACTAAGACAGTATAAGACACACTAACAACAGTGTGTCAGGCCAAAGAGACTTGTTGAGCTGTACAACCACCTTAGTTTGATGCTCTAATCCTGGCAGAGAATATGTGCAGAAGAGCACATATTACAGATTCGTATGAACTTAGGAGTTTAGAAGCTCCTTGAGTTCCAAAGTCATCTTCTGTTGAAAGTATTATCATGATTTACATGAACAGTATTATAGAATGTTAGAAATACAAGCCTTAAAGAGAAAGGGAAATGAGTCTCATATCAGTTGCCACATTAAATAACTTCATGGAAGTTCTAGAACTTCTAGAACAATGTATCTTGGAACTATCATGAGATATAAACAACAATACAATGTCAAATCCTACCTTGAATTAAATTGCTCCACAAAAATGGTGCTATAATCTATATGCAATAAATGGTAGGTAGGTATAATTATTATTATTTATGCTATTTTCACTTCCTTGGGAGAAATGAGAATTATATGTGGTCCAAAGTGTTTTCCAGATATGTAACTGAACCCTAAATTTTCCCTTTACAACCTTTTATATGGATACACTTGACTATATTAAACCTAGTGACCATATGTAAGCTGACAACTTTGATTAAGGAAATTTCTATTTGAACTTGACTTTAATCTTTAGTTCAAGTGGAAAATCTGGTAGTAAGGCCTTCTCTCCTCTGCAGTTCTGTCAAACACTATGATCCTTGGAGACAGAAAGGGGAATTAAGCCAAGGAAATACAACATAAGTAAAAACTTTGTGGAATTGAACCCAGAAGCAACTATAAAAGCACTCCAGAAAAAAATATGCATTCAACACCAAGAAGCCAAATGACTCCTACATCCTGTGTTGGCTGAACTTGGGAGTGAAATCATTTTCACAAATTAAAAATTTTAAGGATAATGAGTCACAAATAACATACCCATCAATCTTGATTTTGAATGCTATTCTAGAACAAACATTTGAGTTCTGATCCATTTGGGACAATTGTCAAAGTTCTTCACTGGAGACTGGGTTAAAAATTAATCAGCAATAAGTTTTATGGGTTTCTTGTGTTGTATTAGTCTAATCAGCTACTAACCCTGCAAGGGCAAGGACTGGAATTACAGTTGTCAAGATGAAGTAAATTGAAAGCGGAAAGGAAGAATTCTTCCCTTTCCTCAAAAGAAAACATAGATCTTTAAAAAAGTAATTTTCCCTTTTACAAGGAGGAATAAAGGTTCCATAATCTAATGTTAAAGTAGACTCACTGATTGCTCTTTAAAGATCTGGAACAGTCTACAAAGCAGGCAAAGAATGGAACAGAAATAACCCCAGTGGAAATCTGATGTTCTGATTCACTCTGTGTAGCATTACAAATGGCAGTGCTTTTCATTGTGATCTCCTCCACCGTCTAGACACACAACTGCAAAGAATTGTGCAATATGTTTAGAAAAATAATAGTCATTGTGACTTTATTTTGGGAAACTAGGAGATTCAGATTTTTAACTCTTTATTATCCTAAAATAATCAAGGCTAAGATGGCTTCCTGAAGAAATCATTTTCTTAACATAAAAGTACGGCTAATGGAGAACACATGTAAAAGTTTAAATTTTTCCAAACCAACATAACTTCCCATGCATGTAGCGAAACTTGACTATCATCAAACACCTTTTTTAGGAACAAGTTAAAAAATAGTGCACGTTCAGCTTGCACCCCAAGAATTGGCTGTCTCACCAGGGTAAGCATTGTATTCATTAGCCTAACACCCTCAAGGCAAAATCGTAAGGACCTATGGATCATAACAAGTTGGAGGTCATAGGAGAGCCATTTAACTCAATTCATAACATAAGTTATTTATGAAGAAAAGATACCATTGAATTGTTTTTAGCATGGATGCTATAAAATATTTTATTAAAAATAAAAACAGTGATAGAAAAAACAGAAAAGGGGAGAGAATATCCCAAAGCAACCCAACGTATTTAACAGAGATGAAGCCTGTTCTATTTCCCTGGGGTGAAAATGTGTATTTAAACATATGAGAAGGATATTTCACTTGGTGTATGTTACCCATCATCGTGGCAACAGCAGGAGCAGCTACAGAAAACGGCCCATTAGTTTTTCCATAATAAACTCTTTTTTCACTGGCACACCCTTAGGATTCTTTGACATTACTTCAGTAGAGTTATTGGTGGATGGCTTCAATAATTGGAGCTCTCACAATCTGAAATTAACACTTTCCCTGTCACTTTCGTGTATGTTAAATATTATGAAATTTGACTTTAAAAGCATCCTCTCCAAGGTGTGTGATTCCAAAGGGCCAGTTTATAAATTCAAAATGCTCTCTGTATTTTTGCATTTTAGGTTTGCATTTATCTCTCAGATTAGTATGTGAAGACACCTATTTGGTATAACTTGATCATTTTCAAGGAAGGACTAATGAAAGAGTGCTACCAGCTCCCAGTTGGAGTCTCCAATATGTCTAACTTATGCCTAAGGGCTCTGCACAGGAGAGTTCTCTGAAAATACGTGTCCTGAAATGTACAAGAACAAAGGAGAATTGGATGGAAGTCTTCAGTGAAGTAATAAAAAAAATTTCAGTTCTTAATTGTGCCAAGCACCAGGAAGAAGGCATGGTTTTTATGTTAAAAAGAAATCACAGTCTTATACAGAAGCCATGCATTTAAGTAACATAGTGAAGTAAGTTTAATCAGAGAAATATGCAACCATTTAAGGAAGAACACAGAGGAAATGAGATTTGTGCATACCAAAACACTGCTGAAAAATTTTTCTTAAAGCTATAGAGGGTATTAGACCTCATCTAATAACTTTATGTCCTCCCTAAATGTTATGAGTCAGACTGAAGCCTAAGAGGTAAAATGCCCATGCAGGGACCCACAGCTCATTTACACCACGTCTCCAGATTCCAAACCTAATGTTCCATTGACTACAGCAGACACCCCTTTGGGAAATACATAGTAGCATATTCTTAATTCACAAGACCAGTTTGTACTGTAATTTCTTCCTTTGCAAAGACCACAATAAAATAGGGAGGGTGTGGCCTCAGGGATAATAACTAATCTCTTATTCACTCCCCCCTTCATTTGTGTTACTTAATAAAGGAATCATTGCTTAAGAGACCCAGGACTTAGAAATGAAGTCTCACTAAAAGTCAAACTGGAAATGAAAAAAAAAAAAAAATCATTGCATTAGGTACATGGAATAAAAGGTGATAATTTCTCCATTAATTTTTTTTTTTTTTGGAAGAAGAATCTCACTTTGTCAAACTCCATTGAGTGTCGTGGCCTCATAGCTCACAGCAATTTCAAATTCTTGAGCTCAGGCAATTCTTCTGACTCAACCTCCCAAGTAGTTGGGACCACAGTTGCCTGCCACAACACCCAGATATTTGGTTATTTTTTTTATAACTAAAAAATGTATTTGTCTCAGACTGGTCTGGAACCTGTGAGCTCAGGCAATCCACCTGCCTTGGCCTTCGAGAGTGCTAGGATTACAGGCATGAGCCACCACGCCTGACCCTCCATTAAGAAATTTTTAGTAAACTTTACAGAGCGGATAAGATTTCTTGAGGAAAAAAAAATGTGACAAGGAAAGAAAAAAAATTCAGAAAAATTCAATCAGGACAAGGAACATCATTCAACAAATATTTATTGAACATATATTATGTGCCATGAGCCAAGTTTTTGTTTTTAGAGCATTATTAGTATAAGGAGAACACAAATTAATAACTATGATAATACCTACACTAATAATTCAAGTCAAATCAAGAGCTCTGTGACAAGAACAAGGTTCTATGAGGAGTGATGATACAGGATTCTGACCTACCCTGCGAGGTCAGAGAAGTTTTCCTATATAATGAATATCTAAGCAGAGATAAAGAATAAATAGAAATTAACTAGGCTAAATGAATGGGGCAAAGAAAGTGATGACTCCATTGCTAGTGGGAGGGAACTGTGTGAAACGAGGCTTTGAGCCAGAGATCATATTAGCAAACATTAAGGACTTTGTTTTTTTCAGTCTATTGATTGTATTAATGGCCCAAATTTATCAAACCTCCACGTGCATGCCCTTCTGCTGGGGCCGGGTCATGAAGACCCTAAACTTGCCGCGTGACTTGTTTTGTCCAACGGAACAGTAACAAACTAGACAAAAGTCAACACTTGAAAAGTACTTGCATGCTGCTGCTTCCTTCCTTCCACATGAGAAAATGGTTGAGCTCACCTGCTGATCAACAAAACATGCAGCATAGCTGTTCTCTCTACTGAGGTCGGTGCAGTTCACCCGGCCACCAGCCAGACACCTGGGGGAGCCCAGCCAAGATCAACAAAGCATCCTAGCTGATTCATAACAGTAAATAAATTGTACTAAGCCCTCTTCACATCAGCAGAACTCCTCAGGTGTGCCCCAAAGGACTGCTTGATTAATCCTTAGATTTGGGAACTAAATAAATATTTAATCTTTCAAGCCACTAGGATTTATGGTTATATGTTAGGCAGCATAAATACAGCCACAGATAACAGATGTGATGGTAAAAGTGAAACATGGATCACACAGTGGGATATTGCATGCACAAGAGTGGAATGATTTCCATGTCCTTGTGATAAGAGAAAATGGCAGCTTGGACTACAGGATGGGTGGTTGAAGACCAGGCTACAGAACTGAGAAATGATGGACAACACTCCCTTGAGTGTTATGTCCTGGTTAAATACTCACTGAGGGAATATGGCAAATGTGAAAAATGATCATGGTGTGGATCATGCCAATCCCTACACTTTTACAGTGATCCTGTTTCCTCTTATTTGTATAACCAGACATATAATGATAGGAATGAGTTTCTGCTAATTTAGGAAAATTAAATTATCCACGTTTTCATCAATGGATTATAGTAGAAAGAAAGTAAAGGCATAGAATACTAGAACAAAAATTTAAAAGGAGAAAAAGATTAAATGCTGGAGGAGTGTCTCCACATAATATCTAATGATCTGCCTCATTTGATGAGATTTTGAAGGCCTATATTCAAGAAGACATTCTCATTCTTAAAAATGTTTGTTTTTTTTTTTTTTTTCCTAGATGTTAGTAGCTTTTGACAGTCCAAACTCACTTAGCTAGTGGCTTAAAAGTAGAATAGAATCCACAGATTGAATAAATGATTAGTTTTAAGATTCTAATTTAAACTGCATTCAATGGTCTTAGGGATAAGAAATTTATATAAAGATGTAAGCAATTTATGGGGCATAGAGTCAGTTTTGATGTCCACTTTCCCATTGTTGGCAAGGGCTCTTCTGGGGATTTAAAAGAAAATAATACAGTTAACAAGTTACTCCTTTCTGACTTTCCAAACTTTTCTCAATCCCATTCTTATAATCATAAGAGAAATCATATTTCATAATATACACAGAAACATTATATTCCCTCAGTGAGTGTTTAAACAGGACATAACACTCAAGGGAGTAATATGGAATAGGGACGTGTAGGAGAGGAAACAGTGGGCTTCAATCTTATCCATATCTCATGCCAATCCCTCCACTTTTACAATGATCCCATTTCCTCTTCTTTGTTTAAGGACATCATTCTAAGAATTCTTAGAATTTTTTGAGTATAACTCCAACAATTCTCACCTCTTCCTCTTTCATTTTTCCTCTTCCTCCTGTATCATTGAAATCCATGTACTTGTGTAATTATGCCTAAATTCTTAAAAAATTTCTCTTAGTCTATCTTCCCTGTCACCTATCTATTCATGACTCCATTGTAGTTTTTTAAACTCTGAGAGGGTTATCTATTCTTGTAGTTTACAATTCGCTCATTTCATTCTCTGGTTAACCCACTCAAGTCAGGCTTCTGCCTTCATCAGCCCATCACGTTGGTAAATCCAATGACCACTGTCTCCAGCACATCTGCTTCCTTAATAGATTTTTCTCACTTCTATGTCATACCACCTGCTCTTTTGATATTATTTTTTCCTCCCTGGTTTCTCTTTCTCAACCTTACTTATTGGGTTCTCTTCTTGTTCTCTCAACCTCTTGATGTTGGAGGACCCCACAGCCTTTTATTAATTGATTGATTGATTGATTGGTCTTTTGTTCATTACCTCCACTCATGTCTTTGGTGAACTCATCCAATCGCAGGATTTAAATATAATCCCTATGTCAAGAGTTCACAAATATTTATCTCCATCCCAGGGCTTTATCCCAAATATGACCTTGTAGCTCTGTCTATTTAACTTGCCTACTTGACTGTCCACTTGAGTGTCTAATGGACATATTAAAATCAATATGCCCTAAAATAAAACTCCAGGTGGCACTTGCAACCTCCATACCTCAACTGATGGAAAGTCCATCAAATGACTTGTTCATGGTAAAAAAGGTAAATATTAGTTCTTGAATGCTCTTTACCTTTTAAATCTTGTGTCTATCTTGTCATCCCCTTCTAACTGATTTCACCCTTGTCCTTTGACATTTGGCCAGAGTGATACTTGTAACAATTAAGATAAATCATATCATTTCTCTGCTCAAAATCATTGCAATGGCTTCCATTTTCGTGAAGACTAAATCTCAAAATTATTTAAAAGTATTAAATGGACCCTGCTCCATACCAGAATCCAGTTATTTCTCTGAATTCTATCATAATGTTCTCTTGTTCACTGCAAAGCTGTAAGTTCTCCTTACTTTTCCTTAAACACAATGAACAAACTTTCACTTAAGAGATTTGGTCCATTATGTGTTCTGCTTGGAATATTCTCTTTTCATGTATTCGAAAAGCTAATTCCTTAACTTTCTTTAAATTTCTGTTCAAATGTCACTTTTTCCCTAACCTAAATATTTAATATGACATCTTAACCCTCTCCTGAAAAACTTGGCACTGTAGATTCCTTTTCCCTTACTCTACTTTCTCCTTTCTTTCCCTTAACACTTATCACCTATGAACACACTAAATAATTTATTTATTTGTTATGTTTATTGTTTTATTTCTGTCTCCCTTCTCTTGAATATAAAAACTATGAGGTAAGAAATCTTATTTCTGTTCAACAAAATATTCCCAGGAATAAACCAAGCCTGCTACATAGAAGACGCTAAATGAATAAAGTGATGCTATGAATTATTTTAAATGATATCTCCCACCTACAGCCCTGTGTATGTGCTATAAATTGTTTCTGTGGTTACAATTAATACTTCTCCTGTTGGCTCTTAGAATAATTTTTAATGTGAATTAAGACATTCTTGTCTACTTTTTTCCTTTTAAATTTTATTGCCAACCATTACTGCCAATTTATGTGCAATATAGAGAGGCCCTGCCCTCACCAAATATAAAACATAGGAAGAGTTGACAGTATGGACTGACTTGTTGGATATGGAGCAGTATGCAATGACACATGGGAGTCAAAACCCTATGAGATAGGGCAGGAGTCTATTGAATGATTTACTCAGAGTTGTATAGTGATCAGGAACAGAAAATCTGAGAACCTGGTATTTCCACTTTCTGGGGAAGGCTATTGTCACTACAACTTCCTGCTTAGGGTGTAATTCAGAGTTCCAGAGCTTACTGCCTTGCTTCTTGCAAGATCTGAGCCCGATGCTACAATCTCTAGATGCTCTGTCCTGCTCTTCACAAATCTATGTTGGGCAGTCTTCATAATCTGAGCCCTCATTGTCCCCTTTGGTCTGCCCTGTTACAATCACATTAAGGATCTCAGGTGTTTGGATTCTTGTATTTCCTACCACTATAACAACTAGCTTGTGGGCTTTTGTGTGCCCACATGTGTTCATACCCATGTGATATGGAGAAATTCAAAGAAATCAGAGATGATAAGTGTTTGAACAATATCATACTGACTGTAGTGAAAATACAATTCAACTCTGCTGTTCTATATTTCTTCTTATACCTCTATGTAAAAGTGCAAGTTCTTATATGTTATTTACATTTTCCTTGCATTTTTCTTGAGTTGAGTTGTTCTATGCTTAGTGAATCCTCATAGACGTAACCCACCATATTGCAGAGTATTTCAGCTTTCTATCATCTGAGTCCTGATTCTCATCTAGACCTAGCTTTGATTGTTGAACATGAAAAACTATGACAGAAAGGAAGCCTCAGAATAAATGCAAATATATGAATTAATAATCAAATAAAATTAAATACTGGGCAATTTTCTTCACTAAGCAATACAAAATGAATGGTGGCTAATGCAATGAAACCAAATAGTGAATAGGAGATTCTCTTTCTTATAGGAGTTTATTTTCAATATTCTAAATATTAAACATTCCAATGACTTTTAAACCATTATCTACTCTCATGTTCACATGCAATAAAATGCCCACCAGATATTTATTTTATATAGAATATTAGATACTGTCAAGAGCTTAGCTAATCATTTACTTCAAAGGATGACATTTGCAGTAACATTGTTGGAATCTTCTGTACTGTAGTGATTCTAAATTTTCCACCACATAGATCCAAAGGATACGGTTCCTTATGTTCACAACTTCTCAAGGACCATGTTATTTCTTTTCTTTATGTATTTTTCAGATGTATAAAGAATTATTTTTCTGTAAAAAATTACTTTCTGTAACACATATTGACCTCTTTCCAGTTTCTCTTAATGACCTTGTTTTCTGGTCTAGAATCTTCATGCCTGACCCATCCTAGAAAAACAAATAAATAGCCTTTTATTTATTTGAAACTTGGATTAATTGATTTAAATAATGTGCTTGTTGAAAGCATGTTCCAAATGTCTACCCATGTCACTATTTTTATAAAGACAATAAATTTCTATAATAAAACAGCACTGTGAATTTGTAGAATAATATCATAATTCATGCAAATAAATACAAAGCAATTTAATAATGATTGTATTTTCAGATTCACTTTAATAATATTATCATGATATTAACTAGGATGAGTTATATAACATAACAGGACAGAGTTTAAATAAAATTTAAGGAATTAGTGAAGGAGAGAATTTAAAAGAATCCCTGATTACAATTCAAAAAGATTTCTAGGTGGCGCAAAAGAAAATTTAGAGACTATACACATTTTAAAGAACTTTTTTGTAAGAGGATAAAGATGCTAGAAGGAATGCAGTTTATGTGTTTCTATAGAAAAATAAAATGTTTATCAACAAGTTTATATGAAGCAGAATAAATTACCTTTATAATGAGACCAATTTTTGAAATATGTCTAGAATATTCTATGACATATTCCCTGTTACTATCAACATTTAGCTTTTTAATTAATATTTAGATATTCAGTTAATACTACTATTTAATGTTTAGACATTTTGGGAAACCCAGCATGAAAAACAATTGGCTTTACTGGAGTTACAGCACCCTCCACCCTCTGCGGGCCACATTCCAGCTGGGATGTGGTGCCCAGCTCCAGATGTCTCTCACTTGAAGGGCCCGTTGATGAACTAAAAAAACATCCACAGAGAATTAGCAAGATGTCAGAGCTCTGGCCATGCCATTTAAGAAATAATTTGGAAAAAGGGAGCTCTTCTTCCTAAAGAATCAAAGAACTGGAAGAACATCTGCTCCAACTGCTTGATTTGAGAAATCTACTTTCAGAATCTCCAGCAGATGCAACAGAAGTTTTCACTTGCTGAAATGAACCCTTCCCATATGATCCTTTGTTCCTTCTTTCTCCAGGAACAAAGGATCTACAGTGAAGGCAGCTAGATAGGGAAATATAATTCCCTCTTTTTAAATTGTGATGGTTAGACTTTAGCTACATTACAAGCATCTCTCTGTTCTTCAGAACACAGAGCATCTTTTTCCTAGTTTTCAATCCGAATGTTCTGCCCTACATCATACATTCTAACTTTATTTTTTTCCACAGTATAGTCAGGCTAACCTCTTTACTCCATTCTCTGTGACCAATAGCAGATTGTTCTCCATCTTAGTAGCTAAGTTGGGTTTCTATTGCTATGTAACAAACCACTCTAAAACTTGGTTGCTTAAAGTAACACTTCTATTTTATTTTTTCCTCAAGATTTTATAGATCAGGAACTCAGGTGGGATTCAGCTGGGATCTTTTTCAGCTTCATTTGGCCTCAGTAGAGGTCACTCATCTAATAGTTGTCCCTCAATATCAGAATATAAAGTGGACATTCATTATAGTGGCTCTATTGCAATGTTCTTTATGAATGTTTTCACTCTATTTAACTAATCTCCTACAGGTAGCTACTGGGATCACTCTTGACTGCTTTTACTTTTGCCAACATTGCTATGATTAACACCTTTGGCAGACTCGTTTGAGTCTCTGTTAGATAAATGCTACCCTGTTTCCCCGAAAATAAGACAGTGTCTTATATTAAGTTTTGCTCCCAAAGATGCGCTAGGTCTTATTTTCAGGGGACGTCTTATCTTTCCTGTAAGTAGGTCTTATTTTCAGGGAAACAGGTATATGGGGAATTCCTAGTTGAAATATAAGTTCATATAAATATTAGTACAAATGGATAAACCAACTAATAAAAGATAGTTCAACCAAAATCAACTAAGAAGGTGACCACTTTTTTATCTCTTTATTTCTATTCTGATAGTAAAGTATCTTACTGTAATTTTAATTTGTATTTCTTTGAGTATTAGTGAGCTTGCTCACATTTTATGTATGTATTTGTAGTGGTAATTTGTGGAATTTTACTGTGAATTAGCAGTGTTTATTGAGATATTTTATTTTTTATGACCTGTGGATACAGAGGGTGCTGAAACATTGCACATTTTAAGAGATGCTATCTATGTATTACTTTTCAAAGTTGAACTGAAGTTACTGTTACTGGTCAAGTGTACCTAGACATGCTACACACATCCCTTTTGCCTGCAGTTCATACACTTTTGGAGAATGATCAATTTCATTTCCAACAAGATCCCTTAAAATGTAAACACATTTTTTGGCACTCCCCATATGGAGGCAGTAAGATAAAGGTATCAAGTGTTTTATTTTTCACAAATAAATTCTCATTAAATATTTTTGTAATGTGTTTTCCCATATAAAATTATTTTAAAATAATTAGAGTAAAATGTGATTTTTTTTTTTCTTTTATGACTTCTGGGTTTGATTTCATGCTCTTCAAAATTCTAAAATATTTACTTATTTTTATTGTTTTGCGGCTTTATATTTTATATAAATATTCAATTTTCTGTAATTTATTTTGGTGTATGCTATATTAGAGATTATATTTTCCTCAAATAGATAACAAATTGATCCACTATCATTTATTTAACAAAGCATCTTTCTCAGCTAACTTAGATTATCAATTGCACTATATTTTGAGCCTATACAATACCATAATTTATTTGTCTCTACAAATGCAAAGTTTATTAACTTCTCTAGATTTAGAATTGTTTGAATATCTGGGCAAGGGTTTCTGTGTTATTGTCAAAATTTCTGAGTAGTCTTCTAAATGATACTTAGGAAAAAAATGTTTACAGATATGTCATACAGTGCCATTGCTTTTTACCAAGTTAATTTTATAGATTAATGTGAGCAAAGTAAGAATTTTTATATTTACTCTCCCCATCAAAAAACTTTACTGTTGTACTTTATCTTACACTTGCATAACTGTTCTTTTGCAGTCCTAAGTTTTTATGGATTACTTTATATAGTATTCTTTTTATTCTATAATAAAATTTTTCCTATTATATCATCTTATTTCATTTTCTCTCTTGCTATTATATAAGAAATCTATCAGTGTTTTACATTATCCAAAATATTTTACAATATCAAACTTTTTCATTAATCAAATATTGGACCACTTTAATGACTTAACAAATTGCTCTTTCATTTTCAGTTAATTAACAAGTTTCCCTGGTAAATATTTATATTAAGTTCAAACAGTGATTAATTAGACGGTGCCTCTAAATTATGAATATTATTTTGTTGTTGTTTGAGTGTTTTAGTACATCAGCTGGATGCTCTTTAGTAATACATATAAAATAACTTTTAACTAATTTAACAGTTACACAATATATATTTTAGAAAACAGTTAAATTCCATGGGTGTCTGTGAATTTATAACATGGTACCAGGCACTGTAACACTTACTGTTGTGTGAAGTGAAAATTAAGAACCGTCAGCCATTTCCTGAGTAAAACTGGGACTTTTTTTTTTTTAATTATTAAAGCATAGCTGTGTACATTAATGAGATCATGGGGCACCATACACTGGTTTTATAGACCGTTTGACACATTTTCATCACACTGGTTAACATCACCTTCCTGGCATTTTCTTAGTTATTGTGTTAAGACATTTACATTCTACATTTACTAAATTTCACATATATCCTTGTAAGATGCACCTCAGGTGTAATCCCACCAACCCTCCACCTTCCACCCACCTCCCCCTGCTTCCCCTCCCTTTCCCCCTTCCCCCTATTCTTAGGTTGTAACTGGCTTTCATGTGAAAGCCATACATTAGTTTCATAGTAGGGCTGAGTACATTGGATACTTTTTCTTCCATTCTTGAAATACTTTACTAATAAGAATATGTTCCAGCTCCATCCATGTAAACATGAAAGAGGTAACGTCTCCATCTTTCTTTAAGGCTGCATAATATTCCATGGTGTACATATACCACAATTTATTAATCCATTCAATGGTTTGATGGGCACTTGGGCTTTTTCCATGACTTAGCAATTATGAATTGGGCTGCAGTAAACATTCTGATACAAATATCTTTGTTATGATGTGATTTTTGGTCTTGTGGGAATATACCTAGTAGAGGAATTATAGGATTGAATGGCAGATCTATTTTTAGATCTCTAAGTGTTCTCCAAACATCATTCCAAAAGGAATGTATTACTTTGCATTCCCACCAGCAGTGTAGAAGTGTTCCCTTTTCTCCACATCCACGCCAACATCTCTGGTCTTGGGATTTTGTGATATGGGCTAATCTTACTGGAGTTAGATGATATCTCAAAGTAGTTATGATTTGAATTTCTCTGATAATTAAAAATGATGAGCATTTTGAGGGCTGTAAAACTGGGATTCTTAATGTGCAACATGCTTGGCAACTTTTCAGGATGGTTGCTGTGAGCTGTGATGTCACAGCACTCTACCCAGGGTGAGATACTGAGATTCTGTCTAAAAAAAAAAAAAGAACTTTGGGCCAGGCATGGTACCTCACACCCATAATCCTAGAACTTTTTTCTTTCTTTTTTTTCTTTTCTTTTCTTTTTCTTTTTTTTTTTTTTTTTTTTTTTTTAGACAGAGACTTACTTGGTCGTGCTTAATAGAGTGCTGTGGCATCTTTGTTCCCAGCAACCTCAAACTCTTGGGTTCAAGCAATTCTCTTGCCTCAGCCTCACAAGTAGCTGAGACTATAGGTGCCTGCCACAATACCTGGCTAGTTCTTTTATTTTTTTAGTAAAGATGAGGATCTCCCTCTTGCTCAGGTTGGGCTCTACTCCTGAGCTCAGGCAATCCACCTACCTCGGCCTCCCAGAATGCTAGGGGTACAGGCTTGAGCAACCCTGCCCAGTAATCCTAGTACTTTGTGAGGCTACGGTAGAATGATCCCTTGAGGCCAGGAGTTGAAAAACAGCCTGAACAAGAGAAAGAGCCCATCTGTACAAAAAATACAAGAATAACGAGGCAGGGTAGTGTACATGCATAGTCCCAGCTACTTGAGAGGCTGAGGCAAGAGGATTGCTCCAACCTGGGACTTTGAGATTGCAATAAGCTATGATGCCACTGCACTCCAGCCCAGGGTGACAAAGCAAAAATCTGTCTCAGAAAAAAAAAAAAGTTTTTAAAGGAAAGTAGAGAACAAAATGGAATAGTAGGCAAGGCAATAGCTGAGGCTGGTAAAGAAGTCACAGATTAAGCCTGAGCATGCCTGAGAGTGACACCAAATAATAAATAAAAACAGAAAACATGTTTAATTTAAAGGAAGGGACTGTGTCTTTCTTGTGTTGGTATTTATCATTGGTATTTATCATAATAATTGGTAGAATTACTAGTACATTGAGAATGTTAATAAAAATTGTTGAATGAAGAAATGAGGAATCAATGCAAGTAAATGGACACAGTGGCCATCTTTAACTCACAGGGCAGATGTGTCCCCCTCCAGATAATTCATGCAGGAGCACTAAGGTCTAATATTAAGATTCTTACTACCAATCCCAGTGAGCATGAATCAGCAGCCTCTTCTCCGTAACTGAGAAATTTAACTCATATTCTAGGGATACATGTGATGGGTGGGAGAGATCTTGAACAAGACGAGGAAAATGGGGCTCACACAGTAATCCTAGCACTCGGGGAGGCCAAGATGAGTGGATTGCTTGAGTTTAAGAGTTCAAGACCAGTCTGAGCAAGAGTGAGATCCCGCCTCTACTAAAAATAGAAAACCTAGCTGGGTGTTGAGGTGTGTGCCTGTAGTTCCAGCTACTTGGGAGGCTGAGACAGAAGGATCACTTAAGCCTAAGAGTTTGAGGTTGTTGTGAACTACAGTGGTGCCAGGTTACTCTACCCAGGGGGACAGAGTGAGACTCTGTCTCAAAAAAGAAAAGAATTCTCTAAAATTATCTAGTTAAAACAATGAGGTTCTTGGTGTTCCGAACCTGTCTTTCTCCTATTGAGTACTTTTCAAGAAATTAAGAGGTAAGGGAGTATACAGTTGATGACAAGGGAAATTTCAAACTATCTGCTGTTGGTTCAAAGTTGCTTATGAGCCATAATAATATGATACATGTATTTTAAAGAAATGGAAACAAATCTCATAATCTTTTCTTGACACAAGACTCTAAACCTTATTCACATGAGAAATTTGTGTAAGGAAAGCTACTATCTATATCACACCACAAGAAAAGCCTTTTAGTCAGGAAATTAGGGTATCTAAGACCCATGTATTGAAACAGCACGTTTCTAAGCCTCAGAAACTTGATAATGCCTCAATACAGACTTTTTGACCAAGAAGTTTGGAGCAAGAAATGCACTGATGATTCCACCAAGCTTTAGGGTGCTCATTTCAAATGTCACAGTATTACACTTCCACAGAAAGCAGAGAAGGAGCATCAAATACAAGAAGTTCGGAAAAACTAAAACAAAATCTCCTGTGTAAGGAGATTTCACATGCCTTGAGTTACTCATAAATCGGCTTCTTTCATGCTTTTCACAGGGTGCATTACTTCATATGTCCCAGATTACTGAAATGTATCTTATTGATCAGTAAACCTCTATATAGACTTTTTCTTTTTTTACATTTAATGTTGTATATTGAGAAAACACGGAGGTGGAGAAACCAAGTTTTACCTTTAGCTAAGATTAGCTCAGTGCCTGTGAACACATCATTCTTGCAGCTTAATTTTTTTAGGACCTAAATACAAAATGAACTGTTTGTCTCAGAAGGCTGATCCTACCAGACCTTTCTTGGCTAGGTAGGACCAAGTGGGAGTGGGCTTTGATGTCCCTGAATACTGAAAATTGAGCTTAGCTGGGGGTAATTGAACTCACAGGTTCTAAACTATTAAATTCTTAATCAAGCAATCTAACCAGAAAATCCAAATTAAAGGGAAGAATGGAGTAGGGAACAGATTGAGATAGGAATGTGGCTAGGAAAAAAGATGAAACATTCTATATGGGCCAGAGAAGCTTATGGTTGAATGTTACCCTATTTAACAGGTCACTTCAGGGCACTCTGAGCAACATCATTGGGGTTTGTTGCTGGAGGCTGAATGGGAGAGACTTGCAAATAATAATAAATATGTCAATTCTAAAAAACAATATCCCTGTTCACTCCAGCAACTGTGCATTGCCATCAAACCTACAATTCTCAGCAATATTTGGAAAGATTCCAAATAACAGGTCGTGTTAGTTGGGATTGGCTGGGCTGAATGGTTTACCACCTGCTCCAGAGTGGGCTGCAGTGAGGTAATTACAACGGATCAGGAAAAGAGAGTGTGTAATGACACCCAATGGCTTTATCTGTATGACCAAGCAATAGCAAAACTGCCCTGTAATGGACTCTAACCCAGCCAGGTCAGGGTTTTTGGCCATGTCCATTGCCCGTTTAGATTGTGGGTGCAATCTGTTTCAAACTCTGCTAGGAAAGAACTGCAAGGAAGTTTTGCTTCAGTTTTGCCAGGGCAATCTGCTTGTGTTCTATCAATATGGCCACCACCCTTACTGCAAAGTCTGCAGCAAAACTGTTGAATCTGGAAAACTCAAGTGTGGGAACAGGCCCTTAGCATGTGATATAGACTGTAGTATTTATAATGCATGGAGGTTGCTGGGAGACCAGGAGATTAACAGCAAATGCTCCCTTGGAATCCTAATGGAAGATTTCCCAAACACCCTGGGAAAGACCCTCATTTCACTTGCACCCTTGGGATGTAAGAAACGGGAAAGGGAGACAACCAAGCTGGGGGTGAAAGGGCAAGGGTTCAATATATGTAAATGTTTCTACATAAGTTGATATAAAACACATGACTCTGAATGACTTCTAAAATGCTTGAATTCTATAAGACATGCACAAAAATGAATGATCTGAACACCATCTGTTTGTCCTTTTGGTACATGTGGTAATGGTCACTTACCTGACTACCTGTGGCTATGGAAATGTGTTTAAAATGATGAAGGACCCTCTGCTCTACTATAATGACAACTACCAGTGACATTTGTAACCTTAGCAGCAGGTTAGAAACTATTTATGTCCACTCCCATTAAGAATTTTACCTCTTTGACACATCCATTTGGTTCTATTTGAAAAAGAAAATCATTAGTCTGACCTAAAACCACAAATGGACACAAACATCTCTCAAGTAATTTACATATGTTTAACTATTTATGAGTTTCCTGCTGGGCATCAAAAGTGGTTATCAATCTACCTATACCCCAAACTTCTATAAAACATTCACTTTCTGTTAAAAAAAAAAAAAAAAAAAAAAAAAACGTACTAGGTATCGTATGAAATGAAACTGGAGGTCAGAAATACACTTGGCAATTCTTTTCTTTTCCTCTGGGAGCATGCTGGCATTTTCTGCAATGAATAAAGTTTATCCATTCATTCAATAGATTGTTTCTTAAGTAGCTGCAATGCGCCATATGTGAGCCATAGTCTAATTTTGGAACGTGTTTAACTCTTCAATAAAGTAGGGTATTAAAATCAATCTTACTTACCATCATCTATTCTTTTACCAGCATTCACAATTGTTCCCTCTTCTTACCATAATTTAATTTGTCATTTGTTGACAGACGGGCTAGATGACAAAATTTGGCAAAATACAATCCACAGAATATCTCTTATTTGAAGCATGTGTAATGGTATTGGTATATTGGGCCTTTCGATCTATTCAGCATAGGCTGTAATAACCCCACATGAATCTGAAATTCTTTTTATTTTTCCTTGTATTTTTATTTCAAGTTTCAGTGTTTTGAAGTTTTCATCTGATCTAAAACAAAGGCTCAGTTAATACTGTTATATTTAATATAATTTCAGGGCCTGCAGTGGTGAGGCAGCAATCTGGAGGAAATTACTGCTGATACAGTAAATAAGTTATTCATAGTTTTGTTGAAGGAGTTATACTTCCAACATGCAGTGCCTTGTGCTTTGTTTATTTTACATTTTTTTTATGCAAATTACTTGCTATCTTAATCTGGGAGTACATCAGAAGCAGAGCGTTAGGATCTTCATCCAAGCTACCAAGGCTCAGCACATTTTCTGAAATTACATGGGTCAAAAAGCAAGAAGATTGTTTAGAAAATATAGAATATCATCACAGAAATTTTGAGAAAGATAATTTTACTCATGACCACTAGTAACTTCTAAAGTCTTCAGTTCACTGCCAGAAAAATATTTTAAAACAAAACAAAAACATGTTTACTGATGCTTCTTTCAATTAGTCTTTGCTTTTTTGAAATGAAGACCAGAGTACATTTTGGTTTTTCTTTCAAAAATGCATAAAGTCTGCTGAATTCCAGCTGATGCTGCTAAAGGCAAATTTTAAGATTTTCCACTGCATGATGAAAATCATATTTAGATTATTTTGCAGCATATTTCTGTGCTGTCTAATTATCAAATAAACTATTTAGGAGTTATTTGGGGGAAAAACTGAGGAGAAAAAATAAACAACAACAACAACAAAAAAAAAAAAAAAAAAACTAAACTACCTTTCCAGGGTCTTGTTTGTTTTTCTTTCTCTCTTTCCTCACAGTGTTTATAAAACAGGCAAGTGTGGGGGAACTTTCTAATTTGTAGATGCTGGTTCCAAGCTGTGCCTATCCAGTTTTATGACTGCTTAGTTCCAAAATGTATAAACACATTACCCTTCCACATAGCAAAATGCCCAAGAGAAGGCAATCCGAAAGAAATGAAGCAGAGGAAAATATATTGCACCCATTTTTTTGTCTTTTTTTTTTTTTTTTACATTTAATTTAAAAATTGATATAAAGTGATTTCAGCTTTGAGGAGCTAGTGAATGTTTTCTGCTTACTCTTTGCCCATATCATCTTGAGTTTTTCATTATACTTGGCCGACAAATCAACCCTACACAACTTCTGAGAAAATCTTCTGAGGCAGGTATTGAATGAAGATGCAGGCTTTTCTCAAAGAGTCAGCAGTTAAAGCTCCTGTTATTTAGTATGAAGCTAAATGATTTTTGGTTTGGGGTATGTGTGTGTGTGTGTGTGTGTCAGAGAAGTTCTCTGTAGTAGCTTTGCTCTGTTAATCAACTTTTCAACAGCACCTGGAATGTTCAGCCTTCTACCAGCAAAATGTTCACTACATCAGCTTTAGAGCAAATGCCCTCGTATATCACACATCTTAGTATATTCTGTATCTGTAAGCAGTTGGTATTCAACTAAAAAAATATTCCATGTTCGAGAGATTATTTGGGGAGGGAGGAGGAGGGACTGAAAAGCATGTAAAATGCATGATTCTGTGTTGATTATAAAATAAATGTAAAGTACTTGATGAAGAACCCAGAAAATTTTTTGACACATAAAAATTTGCAACTAACGTAAGTTAGATTTGAATCAAAAGTTTTGAGACAGACTGTGTATTAAGGTCCATTGTTTCACTTCCAAGAGACACAGTCAATAACATCCTTTCTCATTCAGGCAAGTTTCAACTTGGTCAACTTATTAGTATGGCTAAGAGGCCTTGATTTGTTTCCATCTACACAGATTTTATCTTTCTTGATTTTTTTTGTGTGTCTATCTCAAAACTTTTGTAATGTGTCACACATCACCAGGCATTAATGCATTTCACATCTTTTGAGAAAAATAGAGGAGTATATTCTTGCTTGTGCAAGGGAAAGGAGTCCACTTCTTGTCCACATCATGGAGGTTAGCCTAACAAACTTTCACCTGCTCCCAACCCTACTGTGTGCAGGCCCCTGGGAAGAGCAGCAGACAGTGCAGGCGTGGCTGGTGAACGTGTAACCTGAGCAGGGCTCGGAGACACAGGGCTGTCACCCTCCTTTACCTTGTACAGCACAAACAAAATTTTGTGATTGACCTTCACTCCCTCTGACTCTCTACCTCCCATCTATTTCCCATGGCACTAAATTATCTACGCCCAGAGTGGCTTCTGCCTTCACTCCCATAAACTCACATGTGGAAACCCTTCATTCCAAAATCCACCTGGAAGTTTGTTAACAGCCAAATCTGTTTTCATGACTTATTTTTTCAGATCCATTTGAAATATTACTTTTAAAAAATAGAGTCTGCTCGCCGTGGCTTACTTAGTTACTTTTTGTTCTGGGTTGTCATAGCAAATTGTTTACAACTCCCTTATTACAATTGCCCCAGTGTATTACAATTTATCTGTGTACAGAGCTACTGCTCCACCAGACTCTGAACTCCTCAAAAGCAAGAATCACAAATGTTTCATTTTACCACATATAGGCAGTATACAAGGCTGTCCAGAAAGTATCCAACCACATGCTATGGAAAACAGAGACATACAAAGCTAGATACTTTCTGGACATTCCTAGTATATATTGATCACTTCTCAAAGGCATAATAAATATTTATTGAATGACTGAACAATAGAGATATCTCTGATTGGTTTTATTTCTTATGTATTTCTTTTTTATGTGAGATTAACATGAGGGTACATACAATTAGGTTACATTGTTTGCATTTGTTAGAAAAACCTGGGGTTGTATTTGAGTCTTTCCCCCCAGATGTGCCATATTCTGATTGGTTTTAGAGTATCCTTATTGTGTTCTGTGGTTCACTGTGCCGTATCATTTACTGTAGAATAATGAGTCAAAAAATGCCAATGAGTTTTGGACAGATCTTTCTGTTGCTAGCATACAGCCTAGAATACCATTTTTCCTATGTTGAACCTCTCTTCCAACATGTATGCAACTGATAACATTAAGAATCTGTGAACCAGAGTCTTGTTTTACACTTCATTAATACATTCTACCAAACTCATACACTGGCCTTTACTGTGTAGTAACCTCTGATATCTTGGAAGAACAATTAATTTGTTGAATGATCCAAAGGTGATTTTAAAAATAAATATACCATGGGGTGGGAAGTGGGTTGGTGAATAGCAAGAAAGAAAAGGTCCCTAATGTATTTGCATGTCTTTATCAGCATGGAGAAAATATTTTAAATTATAATTCAGATTAATTTGATATGTTAAATTATTTGACTGTCAAAAACAAAAAAATGTAAATTAAAAGCAGAATATCAAAATGGAAAGTAAATTGTAATAATAATTACAGTAAAAGCTTATTTCTTTGAGGGGTTTAAAATAACACTTAGGACTAAATTTAAAAAAGATAAAAGATAAAAACAAACAAACAATACACACATATACCCCCCACACACACAGAGAGAAACCAGTTTAAATGACAAGATAATAATGACTTACCTCTACGTTATTTTTCACATGTGACCATGGTAAATTATGGTTTTTATTATTTAATGTTTTGGTTTGCTTTAATTTTGTTTTAGTTATATTAATCAGTGTGGGTGGGCATTCTCACTAACAGTTGAGAAATTTAATTAGTGCAAGCTTTCTAAATTAGAAAAATATTTTATACTATTTTTCTCTGAAACTTGAATTCTCTACAGAGAATTTAGAGTTGCTAAAATGAATCTGGTAATAATCACCACAACAAAAAATGAAGACTAGACTCTTAGGTCACATTTATGAAACAACAACACAAGGAAATACTTTCCCGAAGTCTGAGCAGACTTGCATACATTCAACTAACCACTTTGGGAATTTTGAATGAAAGATTATCAGTAACATACAATAGAAGTGCATCAACATGACAAAGTTAAAGAAAATATTTCGTTCATAACAAAAGGCAAATGCTACATATTGAAACTCAGGTGTAGATTCCAATTCAAGATGAAGACTCTCCTCTTAAGATGGCAGACTGACTACATAAATGTTCTTTTTCCCCTACAAAGATCTCTCAGAAATGATAAATGAATAAAATATTTTAAAACAAAGTGACCAGAAGAATTAAGGGGGAGGTAGGGATGTGCGGGGATGATCAATAAGCCTCAAGAGATTTCAGTGAATGGAATGTGGAATTCTGGAATGTGGAAAGCAAGAATAGAAGTTACTAAGGAACAGTTCAGAGAAAACTTCAGTGGATAGTGGGAAGAGTCATTTTCCTTTCTCTGACCAAGGACAGGCTTAAACATTAGAAATGACAGATACAACGGAGAATCAGAAAGAGCCATGGAGCTAAAACCCTTGTGATCAATCAAAAATGGATGATTCAGGATAGTTGATGCTGCACGATGGCCTTCCAAGAGAACAGCTGGTGACTCGTGCCAGGTAAAAACGTGGAATTCTCTTGAAAACCGAACTACTTGCACAAAAGGAACTAAAATGATTTGGAGACACTGATGCTCCAAAGCAAAGATTCTCTCTTCTGGAAAAAAGGTTAAAATTATGCCAGATTAGGGCGGCTCCAGTGGCTCAGAGGAGTAGGGTGGTGGCCCCATATGCCAGAGTTCAAACCCAGCCCCAGCCAAAACTGCAAATAAATAAATAAATAGGCCTCTGTGTTAAAAAAAAAAAAAAAAAATTATGCCAGATTAGTTAACAAGTGGATCAATAGCTATTCAACTTTTCAGCCTAACAATGAATCTGACCCATCTGAGGGGAACCAAAGGTCACCAGATGTTGGAAAACTTGTAACGTAAAAGAAAAAGTCTTAGATAAAGAAAGGGAGAGGGATTGTCTTCATAGAAAAGAGAAATGAGGAAATCGTGGAGGAAACTGAACTTTAAAAAATAATTTCCAAAACTCACCCTGTGGTGTCCATGAAAATGCACTACTCAGATCACCTGATGCAGAATGCGTGATTAAATGGTGGTCCCAGGTCACTCGTGGATTCACCACTGCGATGTTCACACTAACCTCACATTTCCTAGAGGCTGCTACCCGCCCGTGATTGAACCTAGTAGGAATACTAATGCAGACAACGACTGCAAGATATGTGACTTCTCTCACACATATCTGTGGCTTGAGAACTCCCATCACACTGCCTAAAACTTCCTTGGAATTACACTGCAGTTTAAGATTCTACCTAATTCTTCATTTTTGTCCTCTCTTTCACAGACAGCAGACTTGCATCATGATTGGAGACTCTTCCTACTTCCTGTGATCCCATCTCTTTTACCCATCTGAGCATGTCTCTCAACAAATCATTTGCACATATAATCTTGCTTTGTCTCCTTCCTGAAGGATCAGCCACGAATGCACACACCATGCCAGGAATGGTCTGAGAACACAGGTGGCGGGTGTTTGGTGTTTAGGCTCACTCTTGGCATTTTGAGGAGTATGTGAAAGCAGACATAATCCTTGAAATATGACCATGGCTAAAGATTTTAACAGTGACAACCTGGAAAAACATTCTGTTGGAAGGGGACACCCTTGTAAATTTCATGATCCTGAAATTTGATAATTACAAAGGAGGTAAGGGCATTGCCTATAGAGACATCGAAGTTGGATGATTTTATTTTTTGAGAGTCTCACTTTGTAGCCCTTGGTAGAGTGCTGTGGCATCATAGCTCACAGCAACTGCAGACTATTGGGCTCCAGTGATCCTCTTCCCTCAGCCTCCTGAGTAGCTGGGACTACAGGTGCCAGGCACAACAGTCAGACAGTTTTTCTATTTTCAGTAGAGACAGTATCTCACTCTTGCTCAGGCTTCCTTTGAACTCCTGAGCTCAAGTGATCCACCACCCCAACCTCCCCGAGTGCTAGGATTATAGGCGTGAGCCACCATGCTATCTGGAATTGGATAATTATTGCTGGGTTGTACTGATGCCCTACAGAGGTAAAAGTAGACATTTAGGGCTGTTAACAGGCAGTTAAAGGCCAAGTGTAAGAGCCAGAGGGCCTCCTTGGCAGATATACAGAGCTGAGCAGCAGACTGAATCTCTGCTAGTTTGATGAATGGAGCTTTAGATGCATTTAAATGGTCAGGCCAGGCAGGTGTTTTATGTCAAGGCTGGGACTGACTGGGAAAACATGGGCCTTGAAATGTGGAAGGGGAACAATCAGATGAATGCCTCTGAGGATGTTGGCTATGAAGACCCATGACCCCTTAGTTTTCAGCAGGGGTTCCCCTCTCCTAGGCAAGACCTAGTACTCCTCCTGTGTTGATAATGCTGTAAAGGATTTCCCCCTTCAAGGCAACCAGAAGCCCCCAACAGAGAGGTCCCCACCATCTCTCCTGGCCACTAGGCCAAATAGCTAAAGTCAAATCTAGGTTGGGATGTGCAAGGTCTGATAATTGAGAAAAAAATTATGCAGGCAGGCAGTGAGTTACAACTTGCCACTTACATACAACCTGAACTTATAAGCAGAGGCTATTACAGGTAACAGGTAAATGCACCTGTTTGAACTTACCTACAAATTCGATTTAAGACCAAACATGAAAAACCTATCTTGTTCATAACCTAGTGACAGAGCTACAAATATTAACATATCCAAGCAGAAATCAGGTGCTATAAACTGAACTGTATACTTATCACCTCCAAATTCATGTGTTAAGACCCAAGGGACTGTATGCTTGGATAGTGCTTTTAGGAGGTAATTATGGTTAAATGAGATAATATGGGTTAGGTCCTAATTCAATAGGATTTGTAGCCTTTTAAGAAAAGGGAGAAAGTGGGTGGTGCCTGTGGCTCAGTGAGTAGGGTACCAGCCCCATATACCCAGGGTGGCGGGTTTGAACCCAGCCCCAGCCAAACTGCAGCAAAAAAAGAGCCAGGTGTTATGGCAGGCACCTGTAGTCCCAACCACTCAGGAGGCTGATGCAAGAGGATCACCTAAGCCCAAGAGCTGGAGGTTTCTGTGAGCTGTGACACCACACACTCTACTAAGGGTGACAAAATGAGACTGTATCTCAAAGAAAAAAAGGAAGGAAGGAAGGAAGGAAGGAAGGGAGGGAGGGAGGGGAAGAAAGAGAGATTGCTCTCTTTTCATGCCTGGGGAGACTGTGTGAATGCACAGCAAAAAGGCAGCCATCACAAGTCAGCAAGAAAGCCCTCACTAAAGCCAAAGTGCTGGCTCCCTGATCATGAACTTCCCAGCCTCTAAAACTGTGAGAAACAAACGTCTAGTGTTTAAGTCACCCTGTCCGTGGTATTTTGTTATAGCAACCCTAACAGACTAATATAACATGAAAAGTAACCCTGGAATTGACATTGGATGGTGCTAAATCAAAAGGGCTAAAATATAATTTGAGAAATGAGAATTAAGGGACCTAGAGATGGAATCAATGTGCTGGGTGCCTTTTGGAGTCCTGAAACAGTGACAATAGTGTTTGATAAAGTGGAAATGCCTGAGGTGCCCTAAAAGATGGTTGAAGAAAAAGAGGCTGAGGGAAGTGGTCATTGTAGAAGACATGGGCTGAGAGGAGCACCAGGATCAGAAGGGCAGCAGTGCCTCCCCTCTGCCATCCACTCCGACATGTGGGGCTCACAGACCAGGGCTTCTTAGCCTCTATGGAGTGATGGCATGCAGAAGGCATAACAGCCAGGTGACAGCTCAGCCAGCAAATGCTACCTGCTGCTACCCTAACTGGTAAGTCTGGAAGAAAAAAGGCTTGAGTCACAGGAACTTCTGAGGGTGGTGCAGAGAACAAGGTTGCCTTGTGGAAAAACAAGATGCTACTTAAGCTTGGGGCCAACACTTTGAAAAAAATAAGGGGTGCTGTCCTTCAAGATACAGTATATTCTCTGAATCAGAGACCTCTGACATAGCACAGTGTCCTCAACAGGAATAATAAATATGTTTGGGGCCAAGAGTGGCAGCAGTCATGGCCCTGC
The DNA here is from genome assembly GCA_963574355.1 of Loris lydekkerianus. Taxonomy (NCBI): domain Eukaryota; kingdom Metazoa; phylum Chordata; class Mammalia; order Primates; family Lorisidae; genus Loris; species Loris lydekkerianus. The sequence goes on along the minus strand of CAUYPK010099607.1, from coordinate 11,842 downwards.
TTGTCACTCCCACTGACCCCCTGGGGGATTGGTGCTTCTTTGCTCACAGAGCTGTGCTCTGTGCACTTGACAAGGATGGAGCCCAGGTCCCATTGAACTAGGGAAAGCACCTACTGCCAGGAACCCACATGTGTAAAGAAGTGTCATCATCCTGATAGCAAGAGTCACCTCTGAATGAGGGTGAAGGTTGGGTTCCTTTCACACAGCACGTGCAGGGGGCATGCTTCTCAGGTGAAGGTTGGGTTCCTTTCACACAGTGCCTGCAGGGGACAGGCTTTTTGGGTGAAGATTGGGCTCCTTTCACTCAGCACCTGCAGGGGGCATGCTTCTCAGGTGAAGGTTGGGCTGCTTTCACACAGCACCTGCAGGGGGCGTACTTCTCTGGTGAAGGTTAGGCTCCTTTCACACAGCACCTGCAGGGGGCGTGCTTCTCAGGTGAAGGTTGGGCTCCTTTTACTCAGCACCTGCAGGGGGCGTGCTTCTCAGGTGAAGGTTGGGCTGCTTTCACACAGCGCCTGCAGGGGGCGTGCTTCTCGGGTGAAGGTCGGGCTAATTTCACACAGCGCCTGCAGGGGGCGTGCTTCTCAGGTGAAGGTCGGGCTCCTTTCACACAGAGCCTGCAAGGGATGTGCTTCTCGGAGCCCAGCACCTCTGTGGTAGGATGGACATGTGCAGCCACGCCAGCCTGAAGCACGTGATTGCCGGTCTAGGGCTCTGACCTCTCAGGATCCAAGGCTTGGAGTGACACGTGAGGTGAAGCAGCCAGATGTCCGGCCGGAGGTGATAAATGAGGGGAAGGTAATTCAGAGTGAGCCCCACCGGGAGAGGGACCGAGTGAGCGCCTGCGCGATGCTGACCTCCCCGTGCGCTTTAATCCTCCTGTCACTCTGAGAGACACACGGGACTGACCAGGGTGGCAATAACAGGCAGCGCTCGGATTCCCTGTTAAAGGGAGCAGAACAGATCAGCCGCCCTCACTGGATCCTCCATCGCATTCGCACCAACGCCATACCATCTACAGCACTCCCACCTTGACAAAGGTCATCCTTGGGGTTCCAGGGCAGGCCAGTGCTACGCAAGGCAGGATTCCTTCCAGGTTTATTTTTGCTTCAAAGACTACTCATTGGTCTGGTCAAAACCTTATAACTTCTCGGTGCAAAAAACGGGCCTCTCGCACCTTCCTTCCCTTTGTCTGTCCTAGTCGTGAACTTGCCTCATCGTCTGGAGATGCCCTGCTCTGCATGCCTGCCTCCACCTTTTCCTTGGTGAATGCTTCCCCAACTAATTTCTCACTTGTCCATTTCTGCTCTGGCATCTTCTTCTCAGAAAACCCAAACTAACAAACAGCCCAAGTTCAAGGACAAAAAAAAAGGGGGGGGGGGGGGGTTGGAAGAGTTACAGAATAATAAGGAGTAATAATATCAGTGTTTATTATTCTATTCTGATTATTAATAAGAATATTAGTGCTAAAATGTGAAAGAAAAGATAATAGACATAAAGGGTAATCCAGAAGGATGATCACCAGCTAACAAAGAATTCTAGATCAAGTAAACAGCCCAGAGAAGCGAATAAAATAGAATTTATGAACACTAACAAGTGACCAAAAATTTGCTCTGAAAAGAGCTCTACTGAACCAATGGAACGTGATCCACATACGGTTAAGCATTATGATGTTTTGGAATACTACCTATAAATAAAAAAGTCTAAAACTTTTATGATGACAGAATATGTCAGCAATATGAATGTAAATCAGACTGGTGAAAGCTTTCTCAACAGCAAAAGTAGAGCCTAAAAGACTAACTGGGTTACTGTCAATGTTTTGAGACAGGCTGTGTTATGGTCCATTATTTCACTTCAAAGAAACACACTTAGCCTCACCTGTTCCAGTTTCAACTTGCTTTGCTTATCAGTATTGCTGGGAAGACTTCATTTGTTTCCATTCACGTGGGTTTTATGTTTCCAGATTTTTGTGTATCTCAAAACTTTTGTAATGACCTGTATGAGGAAATGAATTCAAAATTCTGACAGAAAATAACATTTAACCTGGAAATTTAAGCCTAACCAATTTATTAATGAAGTGTGAAGATACTGATACCCAGAATTTATTAAATGGCTGTATGAATGAATTCAATTTAAATTTTATAACAACTTTATGAACAGATACTATTAATAGGCTCCATTGTACAGGAAAACACACTGAAGCAAAGAAGAGATTTATTAATTTGCACAAAAACACAGAACCAGTAAGGATCAAATTCAGAATTTAAGGCAAATGAAACAAACTAATGTCAGTACTTTCAATGATATTGCTTCTCAGTACAAAGAGCAAAAAATACGGATATTGTAAGATACACCCCGTCAGAAAATGTATGGTTCATGAGTTTTTGCTTAAGAAATTTTTGAAGATTCAGAAAAGTTGAGGTAAACATAAAATAAAATATAACTGTGGCAGATTGAACAATGGCTTCCTGAGGCTTCCTTCCATGCCTTAATTCCTCAAATCTGTAATACGCTGTCTTACATCTCATAGCAAAAGGGACTTCCGCAGCTGAGATTAAATTAAGAATCTTGAGATGTGGAGAATATTCAGATGGACTCAATGTAATCAAAAGTCCTGATAAGAGAATGAGTGAGCCAGGAGAGAGGGATTTGAAGATGTTAACACCACTAGATTTGAAGGTGGACAAAGAGGCCATAAGCCAAGGAGTGCAGGGGGCTACTAAAAGCTGGGAATGGCAAGGAACAGACTGTGCCTTAGAGCTTTCAGACGAAATATAGTCTGGAATTCTGGCCTCCAGAACTATCAGATAATAAATTGTGTTAGTATAAGCCTTATATTTTGAAATAATTTGTTACAGCAGCAACAGGAAACTAATAATAGCAAAACTAAGTGGGCAGGGTGTGAGATTCAAGAAGGAAGATGAATTCCTCTCTCCACTAGGAGAAAAGGAATCCCAGGAGGTGAAACAACCTTATTGAACTGGAAGACCTGAACACAGCTGTGTAAGTGAGTAGTTTGGGCAGAGGGCACAGGAGGAGGGAGGAGAGTGATATTTTAGTCTTATTGAAAAATATAACTGAGAATTAATATTAAAATGTTGAGTATGAATACATGAGAAATAATTAGAAATTCCCATTAAAAATTTCAAATACAGGAAATGCAATCAGATGACAACTTGCAGACCATAACACATATATCATCACAATATAAATATTTAGCAATTTAAGTAGAAATAATAATATAATTATATTCAAAAGATGAAGGAATGGGAGGTAAGGTTTTATTCAAATGATAAATCCTTATCTCACATTAGATAGTTAATAGATAATGTCTAAAATTAGTACACCAGACCAGAACAGTAAACACATATCAAAGCTGGAGATTTGGAGATTTGACTCAAAAAACCAACAGCTAACAAAAGTCTTTGCTCTGGGTTGACAGTGAGAGATAAGAAATGGGACTGAGGAGGAGATATAATCTTTTGTTATTTCAATATTATTTAGTATTAAGTTGCTATTTGATTTTAACCACCTGAAAATTAATTTAATAGAATGCATGAAATTTACAAAAAAAGAAATTAAAATATTAAATTAAATCAACTGGATATTTACCAGAGTATAGGTATAAATGCAAAGAAGAAATGAAGATGAGATCAGTAAATTTGATTCTTTAAAACTTTCACAGTTCTGTAAAGACCTAAAGTAGATATAAAGTTAGAAGAAAATAAGGGAAATATATTTGCAACAAACATGACAAATCATATATATCACTAATATATTAAGAACCATTTGCAAATTGATAGAGAAGTTCAAACATTACCATAAAAACACTGGCAAAGTACAAGCCACAGAATTATGAGTTATCAATCAAAATAGTTTTAACTCCTATAATGGTCAGATGAATGTATATTAAATCAAAAAGCATGTATCCTTTTTTATTTATGAAAATTGTAATGTTAAAATTGATTGCTAGCAGTTCAGTGGTGTGGTATCTCTTACAAGTGACAAGAGAGGGTAAAAATTAATACAGCCTTTCTGAAAGCAATTTGGCAATAGATAGACTTCTGACCGTGGTCTACCCTTTGAACTTGTAGCAATTCTACTCCTAGAAATCTGTTCTGGAGGAACAGGCAATGCAGATTGTACTTGAACACAGTGTTGTTCATAATAGCGAAAACTGTAAATAATTTAAATGTTCATATTTAGAGACTATTTCTTAACACATATTATGTGTTTTTATATTTCTTAACACATATTTCTTTGTAACATATATTATGCCACTATTAAATTCCTTGTTTGTGAGGATGATTCAGAATTGAAAAATCGTAGGATGTTCAGTTAAGAAATCTTAGATAGAAAGACACACAGGCTATATTCCCAGGAATTCATAAGCATAAAAAAGTAAAAATATCCTAAGTGTTATATTCTGTTATCTACAGGGTGGGCATCAAGTTCATGTGCAATTTAAAATAGTTTTCCATAGTAAATTACACACAAACTTTAGGCCACTCTGTATGACAGTAGCATTTTAAATTTTGTCTCTATGCTTTTTTCTCCACTTTGTACAATGAATTTTCATATACCTGCCTCAATTATAATGGCAAAAAAACAAACAAACAAAAAAAAAAACAGTGAATAAACAGAAATCAGTACAAAGAGTATGTTTAATATTCTGGAGTTTATCAGTTTTGCATCAGAATTCTTGGAAGACAGTGATTTCTCTACAGGCCCCTCTGCCTCTCAGAGGACAGTGGGCAGCCGCCTGCCTCAGCAGCCAGCTGGCCCGGCCGGCTCCAGCTCCTGGGGCTGACGGCGAGGCCCGGGAGGCAGGAGAAGCCCCAGCCCCTGCCTCTGAGCTGACCAACGGCCCCTGGAGCACGAGCCTAGACACAAACACTGCAAGGGCAGGGTGGCAGAGGGCAGGAGCCTGCAGCAGACCTTTCCTCCGTTCCTTCAGGGCACAGGGCTGGCTCTTTACCAGAAGTCCACAGCCACTTTCCCTCCACAGCCAAGAGTTTCTGTCATACCTGTTTTCTAGATGAGTTCATGAGGCCCAGAGAGAAGGGAGTTGCTTAAAGTGGTTCAGAGAGATGCTACCTTGAGCTTTAGATTAAGTTAGGGAGAAAAGATACCAGTGTGAACTGACTCGGGAGAAAGATTCTCTAGGTTTCTACCCAAGTCTTGCCACTTACTAACAATTACTTAACTCGGGCTTCAGTATTCTCCTGTCTGAAAAGAATTCATGTGACTCTTACCAGTATTATGACAGAATTTGTATGAGCACCAAATATCCAACCCAAATAATAGAATATAATGCTTTGTCTAGTAAATAATAAATATTAATAGTTATTCATTCTTTCATTATCATTATCTGGCTAAAGTGGTGAAGTTTCCATCCAGATTCATATGGTCAGACAGGAGGTAATTGAGTTGTCCTTATGTTTTCTCTCGGCTTCAAGACAGAATTCCCTGATCTGCCCGGGGATGTTGGAGGTAGGCTAGCCTCCCAACAGGAGTATACTGCTAGCTTGCCAGAGATGGGCTCTGGGGGAGCCTGCTGATTGGAGAGAGCTTGTGAGAGTTTGTAATGAGGCAGCTAGCGTGGCAATCACAGAAAGCTTCCCTGAAGAAGCGGCATTTGCAGGTGGACTGGGAGCTGACAGGTGCACACGGAAGAGAAGGGTGGTGGGGGTGCCCAACGAGCAGGGGACAGCTGGCTCGGATGAGCCTGTAGAACTGACGGAAACCAAACCCTTCAGACCCCACACGCCATGCCGTGGAGGTCAAAATAAGACCCAGTGAGTGTGAATAGGAGAGGACAGAGATTCTTCTAGAATGATGTCTAGCTTCCCTTCTGCCTTGAATACCTGTTCATTCTCATGGGTATTCATTTCCTGTGACCAGGCCAACCCTGACCAGTATTAGAAATGGAGCTGAAAGTCACAAAACTACATAAAAAGCACACATCCCCAGAGGAGACGAGGAACAGGCAAAGTAGGAGGGATGAACCAGTTCCCTGCCATCCGTCATTGACAATTCTCCCCTGCTGGTCCTCAGTGGCACTGAAAGAGCTAGTCCTTCCCTGTGAGGCCTGGGGACTGTGAGGGTGTGGCTGAGGCTCCAAAGAGCTGCCACTTAGGGAACATGAAGGCATAAAGATTAAAAAATGTGATGTTTCTAGGATGGTTCTGCGGCTCCAGGAAACCTGTATAAGTCAATAACATAAATTGACTTCCGCTAGTGCTAGACTACAGACAGAAACACAACGAAACACAACCCGGTTACCACATGACCCTCGTGCCGAGAACACTGAGGAATTGCTGCTGTGGCAAATGATTTTATAGTTGTGCCCTGATGGTCAAAATCTCAGATTTTACCTATTAGATTAGGGGCATGTGGGGAGACTCGGAGCGGTCTCAGTCTGAAGGGTTTAGGGGTGCCTCACGCTGAACTCTCTGATTGCTTCCCATTGCCTCCAATACCAGCTTCATGACAGACCCAGGGGAAGGTATGGATCCTGAAAAAGGTCCAAATATTATTTGGATTTAAGACTATGACTGAAGCAAAGTGACCAGCAGCAACGGAATTGAGTGGAACAGGGAGTAAACTGGCTCAAGGAATTGCTGTTCCGATGGCCATATTAACTTTTATTTGGTTAATTTTTTTGAGAAAGGTCTCACTTTGTTGTCTGGGCTAGAGTGCAGTGGCATCATCCTCCCTCACGGTAGCCTCCAAGTGCTGTACTGAAGTGACCCTCGTGTGTCAGTCTCCTGAGTAGCTGGGACTATGGGCACATGCCAACACACTAATTTTTGTATTTTTTGTAAAGTAGACCACTCACGTCACTCAGTCTGCTCTCAAACTACTGGCCTACAGTGATCCTCCCACCTTGACCTCCCAAAGTGCTAAGATTACAGGCATGAGCCACCATCCTGGCCTGCCATATTAATTTATGTAATAAATATTTACTTATTTCTGATTATATGCCGAACTGTGTTCTAAAGCACTGTATAAAAGAGCAGTAAACAACAACAAAATCTTTATCAACTTTTACCCTGGCTGAAAATAGTAATGCTAACTCACGGTGTGGCTTTGATGTGTGAGGGTTCAAGTAAACCTCTGTGTGCTTAGACCTCAAGGGCCTCTGTTTGGCCTGGGCCCTTGCACACTATCTTACACATACAGTGAGATGGTCTCTGCTCTGATGAACACCTTAAATGGGCCTAATCAATCAGCAGACAGTTTGGGATACATTATTGCTTGTCTCACCCTCTAGAATTAACCTCCCTGTGTGACAACATTGGTAGAAAGAAAATTCTCCAAATTCCTAAGCTTATTATACAGGATCTTATTTCTATTTCTGGATATTTCAATAAACATGGTTGGCATGCAGTTAAAATAGCGAGTTGTGAGAGTCCAATGAGAATTGAATTTTAGTTTGAGTTTGTCTTACGATGGGTGTAGAGAGACCTCCTACACTAGCTCCTAGTTATTTTCCCAGCTATTGAGTATGTACTTGGAAAATACAGGTGGGTATCTCAAGGAATTACCATTCTATCATTATAGTAGGACAGAAGAAGTGGAATTTATGGGAAGTCCCTCGGAATACAAATTTTTTTAAAAGAGGAATTGTAAGGCTGGATACACTGGCTCATGGCTATAATCCCAGCACTTTGGAAGGGTTAGGGGAAGACTGGAGGGCCAATTCAAGCCAGAAGTTCAACACCAGCCAAGGCAACATAGACCTATCCCTACAAAAAATAATAATAATAATAATAATATCAAAATTAACTGGGTGTGGTGTCTTATGCCTATAGTCCTAGCTAGTTTGAATGCTGGGGTGGGAAGATCCGTTCCTTGAACCCAAGAGTTCAAGACTGTAATGAGCTTGGATAGTGCCATGGCACTCCAGCCTGCCAGTCTGGGCAACTGAGTACAAAAAAAAAAAAGTGGGAGAAGTTAACAGTTACAGTGTTTTCAATACTTGATCTTAGACAAAAGGTAGTATTAGAGACTCACCTGTTTTTATGAAATTATACTTTGACAAATTCAAACCTCGATGAGTTATAGACTATCATTAATAAATCATGGAGGGATTTCTATTTACTATTTATTCCTCAAACTTTTATTGACAGCCTCCTGTGTTTCAGGCACTTGCCCTCATCGTTCGTAACCTAGTAGAAAGAAAAGCACTAAAAAGATCATATATATACACATATGTATAATGTCTTATGAATTAAAGTCAAAGATATATATAATGTGTTCTAAATTAAAGTCCAAGATACATTACAAGAGGATAAGAGGATAATGAGCATAATCAGAGCCTTTCCCTGGGATGAAGAAGTCTGGCAAAGTGGCAGAGTTAGGAAGGTCACGAGTGCCTTTCCAGACCTGGAAAGGATGAGACAATCCTGAAACTTCCAACAAATGGTACAAAGACATTTGCAGATACAGCTCACAAGATGTGTATTGTTTTTCTCAAAGAGAAGATTGATAGATCACAGTAACCGGAAAGCAATGTAAGCTAAGAAGAGCAACGTTAAAATACTGGTGAGACAATCCTTGGACAAGTGCTGATTTGAGGCTCGAAGTTGTGGAATTTAAATAATAAACAGCAATAAGGCCGCATTCTGACTTGGCAAAATACAGTTCAAACGACTGTTTCTTCAAAGCTGTTTTGGTTCTACAGATCAACATAGGGTGTTTGGCAAACAAAATGTATTTACTCTTTTTCAGCCAGGGGCGGCGGGGGGAGAATCCCATAAGGAAAAATACCAAAGGATCTTTATTTCACTCTGCTTCCTCACTACCACTCTGCTATCCTACAAATAAAGTATTACCCCAAGGTCAGAGGTTTCTCTCTGGGAAATTACCCAGATGTATTGGCACAAAAAAGATAAACTGAACACTGGGAGACCAGCACGTCATTCTGGAAGGTCAACAACAGCATTGTGAGCGGAGTTAAGTGGCCCCAGTAAGGAGTGAAGGCTGAGCTGTGAAAAGCAAAACACATTGGCAGAAAAGGCAGAAATCAGAGTATTTTTTAAATTTCCACCAATTTGGTGGAAGGCCAACTTCTAAAATAAGAGCCCTGCAGTAAGCAGGGTTTGTACTAGCTCTGCAAAGGAAAGCTTAAAAGATTATCTACTAATCTGAATTTCTAGGAGGAAAAATGCAGCTATACTTGCGGGCAAGTGTTTCTCAGCCAGGAAAGATCTTAAAGGTAACCGCTCACACTTTCAACTATGATGAGGTGGTGAAAACTGGCGTCAAAACCTCAGCAGTGGTGTTCTGGAAGGTTTCTGACAGCCTGGAGTTCAAACACTAATGTGCTTTCTTTCACTGGCTATGAGTATTGAAACTAAGTATCTTGAAAGTAAAATATTCTGAGGATAGGATCATTCACTTTTAGCTTACTTCTTTAGAAAGAAAAATGGAAAGAAAAAAATTCAACCATTTTTATTCTGCTACTCTTGAGGACAATTATACTATCCTTGAACAGAATTTAATTTCAAACAATTAAATTTATTTAAAAATAAGAAAGAAAGGAAGAAAAAAAGAAGACAGGGAAATAGGAAGGAAGGGGAAAAGATGGAAGGAATAAAGGGAAGGAGTGAGAAAAGAAGGAAGGAAAAGAGAAAAAAACAAAAAAGACAGGAAAGAGAGAGAGGAAGGGAAAAAGAAAAGCCTTAAGAGAAAATTATTAAAATCCTAAAACTTCAAGACCCTTAGAAGTTGTGTATTCCAGTCTAGTTACCAATGCAATAATTCCCTCTGTCCTTTCTAGCTATTGTTTATCTATTTTCTTCTTCTTTTATTTATTTACTTTTTTAAAGGCAGAGTCTCCCTCTGTCACCCAGGCCGTAACACAGTGGCAGAATCACAGCTCATTGTAGCCTTGAACAACTGGGCTCAAGTCATCCTCCTACCTCAGTAATAGCTAGGATTTACTTTTGCTTTTATTTTTTGGGGAGACAGGGTCTTGCTCTATTGCCCAGCCTGGTCTCAAACTCCTGACCTCAAGTGATTCTCTGACCTCTGACCTTGGCCTTTCAAAGTGCTGGGATATAGGCATGAGCCACCATGTCCCATCTCTTTCTTGATAATCAGTCTCATGAAAGAGAAACAAAAAGATCTCTCCTGTCATTAGACACACCTAAGTTATTATTCACAGTTTTCTTAGGTTGAATTTTAATATACCTTCTTGCAACTTTTACTTATTGGTCCTAGTTCTATGCTTTAGACCTCCTGAACTGTATCTACTTCCTTTTTCTCAAGAAAGGCCTTTAAGTATGAGAAGCCCTAGAGCCTCAGACGCTGAGGACCTGATCTGGGAGGATTGCTGGGCTTAGCAGAAGCTGAGCAAGCAGAAACAGACCATCCCCAAAGGGAACGCAGCTTTGGGAGCAGGGCTATGACATCATTCTGATGAGAGAAAATGTTGCAGCTGGACCCCTGCGTTGTAGAGCATTTGTTAAACATTAAACAGCAAGGCCCGTCTCCACAGGGAAACTAAAAACAACTGCAAATGGGGTCAGACTTGCCCAAGGGAGCCTGAGGCAGAAGTATTCTGACATGAACATAAAGGATTGTCTCGGATGTAGCTCGGAAGGCACTTCTTACTTTTCCAGTCTTTGGTTCAGTAACAGTGCAATGGTTTGATTCTACCGAAGTTAAGCAGAAAGTCCGTACACAAAAGCATTATTCTGTCCCGTGTAGGGAGATGGAAAACTTAAGAATTAATGAAAGAGGATGGAAGATGGTTTACACAGTGGAGCACCTGGCTCCAGGCAGACTAACGGGAAGCCTTGCTGCCGCTCACGCAGGCCCTCAAGATGATGGATGAAAACCATGCAGGCCCAGCCATGACAGGGAAGCTCAATCACGGAAGGAAATCTAGACTGAACACACTGTATTCTTTACTGAATAGGGTCTGTTTGAGGTTTTGTTTTGTCCCCAGATTTTCAATTGCAGATTTGCTACAGCTACTGCTGAAGTTGAGACACAGGAGACGGCACAGAGAGCAAAGTTTGAAGTGTGGCAGGTGATGGTTTTACAGACATCTCTCTGCCTTGATGCTTGGAAGTATTCCCCGTGTCTAAACCTCTGATAAAGAGAAGAGGACAAAATGCCTGAGAAATTGACCGGGGGGAGAGGGGGGGGTGAAGGTGAATATGACCAAAGAACCGGCCAAATAGGACTGGAGTTATGATGAGGCCAAGACGCAAGTGATTCACATATTTCATGGAAGTAACTTTGCAGGCCTTCAGATAATTAGGACAGACCTTGAAGGACACGTTCACTACCCAAGGAGGAGGATGAGATAGGCTTTGATTGGCGGTAAACATTGGATCTGAATGGCCTAATGGGATGACTATTTGCATGTGTCAATTTGACTGAATCACAGAATGCCCAGGTAATTGGTTAAACATTATTTCTAAGTGAAGGTGTGAAGATGTTTCTGGAAGGTGTTCCTGGAAGAGATTTGCATTTAAATGAGGACAGTTGAATTATTGTAGCAGAGCCATCTTCTCCGGCCCTCTGTGCTCTGGATTTTCAGGTGTTCAGACACAGTTGAGACTCCACTTCACAGGCGTAGGCTCTCTGGCTTTCAGGGCTCCCAACTACACCATCAGCTTCACAGGCGTAGGCTCTCTGGCTTTCAGGGCTCCGAACTACACCATCAGCTTCACAGGCGTAGGCTCTCTGGCTTTCAGGGCTCCCAACTACACCATCAGCTTCACAGGCGTAGGCTCTCTGGCTTTCAGGGCTCCCAACTACACCATCAGCTTCACAGGCGTAGGCTCTCTGGCTTTCAGGGCTCCCAACTACACCATCAGCT
>CAUYPK010099605.1:0-37477 GCA_963574355.1 Loris lydekkerianus | reverse complement strand
TTTTTTTTTTTTTTGTAGAGACAGTCTTACTTTATTGCCCTCGGTAGAGTGCCATGGCATCACACAGCTCACAGCAACCTCCAACTCCTGGGCTTAGGTGATTCTCTTGCCTCAGCCTCCTGAGTAGCTGGGACTACAGGCGCCTGCCACAACACCCGGCTATTTTTTGTTGCAGTTTGGCCAGGGCCGGGCTGTGGGGCTGGCACCCTACCCACTGAGCCATAGGCCCACCCAAAACATTTAGATTTTTGAAGCATATAACATAAAAAAAAATACCCTCTACATTAGAAGACAAAAGTGATGCATACTTAACATTAAATCATCAAAGCAGGCATGATCTTAAATTCCAGTCCTACTACCTTTCTGCATCTGTTTCCTTAGCTCTGTAGGAATAACAACAATGATGCTTGGTAGGAAGACAATTGACTAGGTTAAATAGGTCACATTTCTTGGGTGCTAACAATTGGGTGGTCCACTTGAGTAAGCAACATTCCTGAAATCACACAGCCCCACAGATTCCCATGAAGGCAGTTAAGTGCATGGGGTTATAGCATCAGTTGTTTAAGTGACTTCTACAGAAATGACTTCAGTAAAAATCAGAGGCAAGGGGTCAGGGCTGCGGTGGGGGTGCAGAGAAACAGTGATACACTTACTGCCACACCAGTTAAAGCTGTGAGCACTCCAGAAAAGAATCCCCCTCCTCTCTGCTGATTCACTCGGCCTGTGTTCGAAGCTAAAGGAATCTGATCATTCCCATATTTTTGAAAGGCTGAAAGACTTTGGACTATGTCATTGTTCTGCTCAATATCTTCAAATCTCATTCTAATGGCATCAGGAAATAACTTTTCAATGGCATCCCTATGGAGAACAGAGAAAAACAATCACAAGACAGTTATTTGACTGAGTATAATGTATATAGGTCAAAATAAAACTAAGAGTCAACATTTACTGGTATCCAGGCACCCTGTATACACCCCTGCATCTACCCCGCTATACGTGTGAATTGACAAGACCATCAGTTACAGTCCTGTTGGTAAAATAAAAAAAAAACTAGAACCATGAAATATGTCTACCTATAAGGAAAGAGTTAAATAAAATATAGTATATTAATTCAATGGTGTACTATCTAGTTTTCAATGAATTTACTGGATTAGTATGTGTCAGGATAGATCAATTTAACACACATATATTATTGAATGAAAACATTAATAGTAAACTACAGAACTATACAGATAGTACACTATTGATTAAAAAATACTTGCATGTTCTATTGGCACATATATGTTTTAAAGCAGCGATTCTCGGGCGGCACCTGTGGCTCAGTGGGTAAGGTGCCGGCCCCATATACCAAATGGCAGGTTCAAACCCAGCCCTGGCCGAACTGTAACAACAACAAAAAATAGCCAGGTGTTGTGGCAGGCACCTGTAGTCCCAGCTACTCGGGAGGCTGAGGCAAGAGAATCGCCTAAGCCCAGGAGTTGGAGGTTGCTGTGAGCTGTGTGACACCATGGCACTCTACCAAGGCGATAAAGTGAGACTCTGTCTCTAAAAAAAAAAAAAACAGCAGCGGTTCTCAACCTGTGTGTCGCGACCCCTTTGGATTTTATTAAAGGTTCACGGCATTAGGAAAGTTGACAACCACTGTTTTAAAGTATTTTTTTTAAACTTAAAGAAATGACAATTAAGTTATAAGTGAAGTTACCGCGGGGAAAAGGAAGGAAGGAAAGATTCCAACACAGAGAAAGAGGGATCAAAGGGCTGCTTTATCAGTGACATTCCAACATTTTACAAAGAATATAAACAATAAATGTATATGTATTACTTAAGTTATTAAAATTAGTTCATAAAATAGGGGGGTGGAAGCAAAATTCAGTAGTAAGAGAAAGCCAACCACCATTATAACTGTAGGGCTCTTTTTACCGTCAATTATACACAGAGAACCCTCCTTCAATTTAAGATTAAGCTTCAGGTAAAGCAAGCCTAACAGGTAGGAGCAAACTGCATATACACTTCCTGTAAAAGACAATGTTGAGTTAATGGTTACATGGAACTTCCTGGTATTCTGCAGATAGCAAGAAGGCTGCACACATTGCTAAGGCAACGGAAGAGAGGACAAGGATTTATAGACACATATGACCACTTGGAAGCAGAAAAGATCTGGCTATTTGAAAGGCAGCCTTCTCTATATGATGCTATGCATGAGAACTATTAATGTGATAACTGGAATAAAGTTTATAAAAAGATAATGAAATCAGAATTATACAGTTATAGCATTTTCTCTAATAGACCTAAGGTGTTCTCAGAAATATAAATCAGTAAAAAGTATATGACAAGCAGTGGTCTGATAACCAGAATTGACTTCTTCACTTATAATAAACAAATTATGGACTGGGCGTTGGGGCTCACACCTGTAATTCTAACACTTTGGAAGGCTGAGGTGGGAGGATCACAAGAGGTCAGAAGTTGAAGACCAGCCTGAGCAAGAGCAGTACCTCATCTCTATAAAAAATAGAAAAAGTAGCCGGGCGTGGAAGTGGGTGCCTATAGTCCTAGTCCTGGGAGGCTAAGGCAAGAGGATCCTTTAAGCCCTGGAGTTTGAGGTCATTGTGAGCTGTGATCAAGCCATGGCACTCTACCGAGGCAATGGAGCAAGACCTTATCTCAACAAACAAACAAACAAACAAACAAAAAACCAACAACAAAAGGCCACCAAAAACAAACAAAACAAAAACAAATTATGGTCACCAATGAGGGAATCTGGATTTTCAGGTCCTTGAGCCCCTGACTCATATCTAAACAGATACAGAATGACCACCTGGTAGGTGAGCTCCAAATCTCCAGCCTTCTCACATCCTGCTACTTCCATTGCAAGAGAATACATTTTAACTGATGTGGGCTGAGCATTACCTGAGGAGAATATTGACCTTGGGGAAACCTTCCCACTTTTCTCTGCATTCTGGACACTCTGTTTTCTTTGAAGACACCCACCATAAAGCTAGGCAGTGCCGGCAGAAGCTGTGGCCACAATTCAAGGTGGTGGGGTTAACCAGGATGTCATAGCAGCAGTGGCAAGAAAATTCACTGATAGAAATTTGAGGGCTGGTGCCTTTGAGAGCGTCCTCTATCTCAAGGCCCATTGTGTTCAGATCATTCTTCTGAGGCTCCTCCATCTCTTAGCAAATTCTGGGATCCACACAGAAAATTTCAGACTTAGAAAAGTACTACAAAGCATCATTAATCTAGAAACAAAAAAGTAACAGGATCAATTGTAGTTATATGAAGAGAAGAGCAGTTAGCACAATACCACCATTCTATCCAAACTCTTATTTTTAAATGAGACAAATTGATTCATAAAAAAATCTATATTCCATAAACTTAGTAATCATCATTGAATTCCCTTCTGGCCTGTTTGCTGTACTTTTCAAAGTTAGTAAAGCAAAATGGTGTAGTGGAAATTTCCATAGATTTGGGGTTTGGGATAAAGAATTCTGGATCCTTCCCTTTCACTAACTTCTTTGAAATTTCTCCGGTCTAATTGTTTTCAATTTAGTTTCCAAAATCCGTTCTAGATGTGTTTTAAAATAAGCCAGCTTCTTGGCATGGTAAAATGTCTGAGGTTGACAACAACAGATACACTTCATGTAAATAACTCATTTGGTCCACATAAGTAATTGCCATTAGGGAATTTGATATCAGAGGCTCTAAGAGAAACAATTCCAAGAAGTGACTGGAGCCTTGTTTTCTGGTGCCCTGTGCCAGGCCAGCTCCCCCATGCCTAAATATATTCTTCTCCCTTATATCAACCCAAACATGCACATGTCCTCTAAATCTGCCCAGTTTGGTGCCAAAGAAACATGCTAATGTCATCAATGCATGGTGTGCAAGTGACAAAGAACCAGACTCTTCTCATTCTTAGCCTGATCTTAGGTAGATTTCTTTTAGATTGAGAGGCAGTGTGACAGAGACCTTGGAATTAGAATCACAGCTCCCCAACTCAGTAGCTGTATGACTATGTAGCAGTTACTTGATCTCTGATCCTGGTTTTCCCAACTGTGAAACAGTAACAGTACTTAAATCTTAAAGGCTTCTTGTGAGGATTAGAGATAGTGACGGGAAGTGGCTATGATGGTGAATGGTGTAAATAGAGGCCAAGAAATGATTATTCTTACTATATCTGGTGTTATGGTCACATTTTCCCAATCTCACTGCTATGAAGGTTTCAGAGGTGAAGAGATCAGCAAGGGTGGGCTTGTGGATATAAATCTCATCATGAAGGAGGAATAAGCTGGAAGTAGGGAGAACAACCGGAGATGTTAGAAATGAGGTGTTACTACTTCTAGGACTGAGGTGGCAAAAATGAAAATGTAAAGAAAGGGATCTATCTGAGAGATTGTAAGGAAGTCATTTAATGAGTAGAGAGAAAGAATGACCAAAGATGTGGGCAAAGTTTCAGACAAGAGGAAAAACTGTAAACAAATGTTGAATTTTAGATATGTTAGGTCTGAGGTAGTAAGAATTCTAAGTAGAAATGTCTAGTCAGCAGCTGAAGACACAAAGCTGTGGTTGGGAATAGGAATGAGGCTAAATATATGGATTTCAAAATCATTATAGGAAATTACAAATAAAATATTAAAATTAATTCTTCACAAATTAGTCATTTTAAAATGAGAATACACGAGCAGTTCCTTGCCTACCAGCTCTGCAAGTTTACTTATCATGAGAAAAAACAAATCACACACTAAAGTTAAAGGACTGTTTTGTAAAGCTGAGGTGTCCCTGAGTTTGTTTTGTAACTGTCTTTAACAAATTAGGCAATGCATGGACTTTGATAACTTCTTTGGAGTTTTGCTTGTTTCATTTTACCCCAACTTCAAAAAGTGTAAGCTAACAGAGAAAGAGAACACATTCTTAAACAAATTAAATGGATCATTTCTGTTACTTCTGTATCTATTTGGGTTACTTCCAATAATTAAAGAAAGCTGTACTCCTGGAGAAGGAAAGTGCATCTCAGAGGATCAAATCTAGCTCTGACACTAACATTACCAGCTGTGGTGTTGAGATTTGTGTGAACATGTCCTCTGGTGCTGGCAACACTTAGAAGCCTTTTTGAGAAGGCCTGTGGCTGTTTGTCCTCTGCAACCAGCTCTGCAGGCTGGAGTCCTGAGAAGCAAGCATGTGTTGAATGTCTCTCCACTACTGTTCTTTTTACCTGTTTCTCCCTTCTATCAAAGACCTTGAAGGTGGAGGGGATGTGGAAGGATATATCTGTGTAGGGGGAGAATCATTCTATTCCTATCCCTAATTCACTGTTCACATGGATACACTATTTATGAAATTACAAGTGTTATATTAACTAGTTCAAAACCAATGGGAAGAATGCCTGAGTTTAAGAAAAATCAATGACACAGCAAACATAAAACAACTTTATGGCTGGGCACAGTGGCTGGCTAATATAGTATATAATCTCAGCATTTTGGGAAGCTGAGACAAGAATATTACCAGAGGCCAGGAGTTCAGGACCGGCCAGGGCAACATTTTGAGACCCTGTCTCTACAAAACAAAACAAAATAAAACACCAAAACTCAGGTCGGAATGGCAGCAGGTGTCTGTAGTACTAGCTACTCGAGAGGCTGAGGCAGGAGAATCACCTGAGCCTAGAACTTTGAGGTTGCAGTGAGCTATGATGACACCACTGCACTCTGACTGGGGCAGCTGAGCACCCAATTCAGAAAAAAAAAAAAAAAACAAAAAAAACAAAAAAAAAAACAAAGTTGAAAATGAAAGGTTGAATAGTACCACAAAACTTCAGGAATTCTCACAGGGACTGAATCATTCTTAAGAGTTGTTTCTGAACAAAAGTTGGATTTTTAATTGAACACTGGAGAATTCTCAGGTGGTATGTGAAGTCCATGTCAACCTTTCGTCTATGCACAGTATGTGCATTTCCTTGGGAGGTGGGTCTCAGAGGGGACCAAGACCCAGACGAGGTTAACAACTACTGTTTATCCACTGGGATCAACATATCACCTCATGAGGGTTATCACAAACCAGGTGAGGCTTGTCACAGCAACGCAGCTTTGTCACTGTGAGCATCCTCCATGGCCCAGGACAATCACCACCAGCAGCCACTACCCTACTGAGGCAGCATCTGGCCTATAGGCAGGCTTTCTTTCTATGGTGTTTTTTTTCTTTTTAAACTACTAATTTAAACTAAATTAAACTAATTTCTACATAAAAATCTAGATTTCTGGTTTCTCTTGAAAAAAGTCAGATCTGGCAACACTGAAATCTGATTTTTCATGACAAGAATCAGCTGGCTAGGGCAGAGGAACTTAGCAGTTGCCCATTTGTCAGGGCCGTCAGCTGTGGTCTGCCGTGGTCCTCTCCCCACTCTGCTCTCCTCAGTTTTGTTACTTGCCTGACCTGAGTTCTCCTCCCTTGTCCCTTAATGTGATACTTTGAGTCTACTGACGGGTCTACAGTTGTTTCTAAGCTAACTAGCTTTAGGCTAGACAGCCTTTAGAGTTTTGTCAGCTCAGGGGTTTCCTCTCTTTTTTCTTGAGGTAGGGTCTCTCTGTCATCCAGGCTGGAGTGCAGTAATGTGATCATAGCTCACATAGCTATAATTCCCAACTCATAAGCTTAAGCAATCCTCCTGCCTCAGCCTCTGAAGTAGCTGGGAATATAAGCATATGCCACCACACCTGGCTACTTTGCTTTCTACTTTTGTTGATAATGGGTCTTGCTATATTGCCCAGTCTGGTCTTGAACTCCTGGCTTCAAGTGATCATCCTGCCTTGGCTTCCCACTGCACCTGGACCATCCCAGGTGCTAAGATGACCACTAGACATCTTAGCAAAGATGTTCAGTGCAAGAATAGAAAGATGTTTTAACTTCTTCGGTCCTCTGGTTTGGCTATTTTCTCTCACTGCATAAAACCTAATAACAAAGAATAATGACAACTGCTAATATTTACTGAGCCCTTAGAAAGTGAAATGCATAGTAATTGTATGGGGTAAGTATTACTAGTACTTCCATTTCACAGATGAGAAAATAGAGATCTAATTAGTAAAGGGCATAGGCAGGTTTTAAATCATGGTCTCACTTAAAGCGTTATTACACTTCATCATTCCAATAAAGTAATTAGCAATAGTTATTAGCTCAATGGATTATTTACTCTTTTATCATCTAGGCCACATCAAAGAGCAGCTTGTGCACAGCTGAGAAAAACAAATGAGAGAAAACTAGAATGTGACAACACTGCATTTTGGAACATGAACTCCAGCTGGCAGCTGCTGGAGTAAGTATGCTGTTCAATGCAAAAATATTACAAAAGAACAGGCAGGTTCTCTGAAAGAGGACTGAGAAAAAGGGGTGGGGGGAAGAAGGAAAAAAGAAACAGGGGGAAGGATGGATAAGGAAACCCCTAGTTCTAACACCCAGATCCACTCCTGGGGACACTACTATAAACACTGGCAGAACACTAAGATGATATTAAATGTCCAGAGATTGTCCACCCTTGCCGCATGGAAGATAGTATGTGGATGAAAAACAAAGACTGTCCACCCATTTATGGTGGCTGGGATATAAAAACAAATGTGCTCAAATATAAACAAGGCAAAGAGCAGAAATGGCAGTTAGAAAAGAATATTATGTATACTTCCTGCAGGGGCCAGAAACTGGCTCTTCCATTAATATGAGTAGCATTTCCAATCACTTACTGTATAAAACCTTGTGTTTTTCTGACTCCAAATAGATTTTCTTTCTGGACAGGGTCAGAAATCAGTAGGGAAAAGGTAGTTAGTTCCTCTGGCTGTAGACTCACTGCCTGAACTTTGAAGTCCCATGATTTACTGTCATGAGTAGTGTTGGGCAAGATGGGGGCAAACTGACAAGGAGATCTGGCTCTCTTTGGAGCCTGTCATCTCATCTTCCATTTTTGACCTATCCTTAACTAAACCCTGTAGATGTTCAACAACTCAGAAAACTGTACTGAAGGCTACCAAGTAATCCATACCTTAACTACTTATTTTTAAACATTCTGAATGACTCATGTTATAAACTAATATGCTCTTTTCAAATTTAGCTCACTCTTAACACTTTTTACACACTACTGTTTCAGTCATGTTTTTGGCTCTCCAATCAAATCCTTAGCTCCTTGAGGTCAGGAACTAAGCCTTTGAATTTTATCACCATACCTGAAAGTGGCTGACACAAAGCTGGGCTCTAGATATTTGTAGCTGAAAACCAAATTAACAAATTTGTCATTCTTAATACCACCATCAGAATCACCTGGGAAGTTTGGTGAAATTCAACTCTCAGGATGTCTGGGAGAGAGGCTCATGATGTGCATTTTAAAAAAGTCCTTTAGGAGATTCTTCTGCACATAGAAGTTTGGGAATGAGAAAGTGCTGTTACATACAAATAAACATTGATATGCCTAAATGTATGTCTCAGACAAAATATGAGTATGTGTGAACAAAATAAAGTTTAAACAACTTTCCATTCTCTCCTTGCCAATCTCTCCTCTCTTCCTCGCCTGAATCATTCTGATCAAGCCCCTCCTTTGCTCAGAAGCTTACTACAGGAAAATTAAGTCCACAGTTGAAAGCTGGCTACTGAATTTTTACAGCCTGTTAGCAATCAACATAACTTTTTAATTTTGAGCACAAACTCTGGAGCCAGAATGAATGAGTTAAAATCTCAAATCCTCTAGTTATTAGCTAAATGACTTCTAGAGAGTCTCTTAACTTTTCTGTACCTCATTTGTAAATTCCCCTGCTCACACAAGAGAACACACAGTAGTCTCATCTATTAATTCCTGCTCCTTGGGCATTTTTCCATATTCTCGTGTTGTTCTCTTCATCTGTAATGCAACTTCACAACATCTCTGGATCAAAAGCACTCAACTGACAAGACCCAAATCAATTGTCACTTGAAAGTCTAACCTGTTCCCCCCCGGAATTAATCTTTCTAGTCTCTGTGCATTAGTGTGACTTTTGTTTATGCAAGTTTTCTCATCTCCCAGACTATAATATCCCTCAAGAGGCTGTTAGAGTTCAAACGGTGTGGTTTTCAGGGTGAGACTGATCTGGGTTCCAAACCTGGTCACCTCTGAGCCTCATAGCCTCACATTTCCTATGTATCAGTCTAGGATAATAATATTAACATCGACGTGCTGTTGAGAGGCTTAACTGACAAACTCCATAGATACTCAAAAAGAGTTTGTTGTATGGTATTATAATTATCAATAGTGGTATTTACTGAGTAGTGGCTGTGTAGTCAGTGCTAGTGCACTGGATTAAAAAAAAAAAACAACTGTTTTGGAGAAGTACAGTTTTTCCATCAAGTTTATGGAGATACCCAGGGAAATGCAGAGCACATTGGTCAGGACATACCCAAGGTGGCTGTTTATAAAACAGAACAAACAAAACAAACCCATCAGCACGTGCAGTCTGCGCTGACAACTGGGTGTGCCCTGGAGCGCAAAGTTCTTTCTTATTGGCCCTTCGGAGGGTGACATCAAGACCACCCCTAAAAGAGCAACCAATGGGCTTCGGCGGGAGGACTCACCCGCGACAGTTGAGGACGTGACAAAGTCTAGAGGTTCCAGATTTCTCTTCACCAAAATTGAGAGGCTGCTTCTCGCCCCGCAAAAGATCCTCAAATAGACACAACCCGCTTCCCATTTGCTTCCACCCCCCCCTTTTAATAAAAGAAAACGCTCTTTTGTACAAATTCGGATTTCTGAGCCGTGAGGCTCGGTATCAGAAGAGCCCAGCCCAAACACGGCTCGGGGTTTCACTCTGCCCCCATTCTGCGCTTCCCATTATCCTATTTTAAAAGGAGGTAACAAATCACTCTGCTTTGGGGCAAGAATGTGCCTCAGCAGTTAAGACTATAAGCTAAACCAACAGGCTATCAGGAACTCGATCTAGTCTGGCTGAGGTGCTCCAGGCCGTGGAGCGAACAGGCGCCCTGCTGTCCTCCTCCAAAATTTACGGTAGTGATGCTCCGTCCATCCCGCCCTAAGAGCCCCTGGAGTGAGTGGCTCTGACCCTGGCTCCCGAGCGGGCTCAAGCAAGGCCCAGCGACCGGCTGAGCTGACGTGAGGGTCCGGAAAGGTATGGAGTTGGCCAAGCTGAGAATCCACCCCGCGGTCAGTACTGGGCACGCCTCAGGAAAGGCCGCTACGCCTTCCCCAACTCCGCCAGGACAGCGACGGCTAGACCAAAGGAATTCCAGCTCCGTCTTCCACACCACGTCCCGAAATCATTCCTGAGCCACTCCCTCACCACCCCTCGCCCTGCTGCGGCTTACCATTCCATTCGTTCCGGGGCTAACCCGGCCGTCGCCCCCAGCCCCGACCCCTAAGCCGAGGTGGAGGCCTCACTTCCGGAAGTAATTTTGGACCGACTGCGAAGAAGGCCTCCAGCCCGCGACCATAGAGGAGAGGCCGCACTCGTTTCTAATCCCCTTAACCCCGCGACCTCCTCGCTCCCTAGAGCGGCCACTCCCCGGCGGAGGAAGCGGGCCCTTGCGTATACCGGTCGATCCCGCCCCTTCCTCTCGCAGATCCACCGAGAGCCGGGGCTCAAGAGTTCCGCCCGCAGGTTAGGGACACTGTGTGTATTTGAGCTTCTGCAGGGCGGTTGCTTCTGTGTCTGGAAGATACAGATTTGCCCAGAGATTAAGGAAATATTACAAGACCAACTGTACTCACCCCAGTTTTCCCCCCCTTTATTTTATGCAGAAAATTACAGGGCCATAGCTAAAGAGCCATTTGTTAAGAAGAATCGGTGTTGTGGTGGCTCACGTCTTTAATTCCAGCACTTTGGAAAACTAAGCGGCAGTATCGCTTGAGCCCAGGAGTTCGAGACCAGCCTGAGCAACATAGCTAGCCCCACCACCCGCACCCCGCCGCCTTTATTATTATTTTTTATTTTACATTAGCCAGGCTTGGTAGTGTGCACCTGTAATCCCAGCTACTGGGGAAGCTGACAATCGCTTGAACACAAGAGTTTGAGGCTGCAGTCAGCTATGATGATGCCACTGCACTCTAGCTCTGAGAAAGAGACTGATCCTCCCCAATAAAAAGAAAAGGAAAAAAAAAAAGAACCGTAATAAAAATTATCACCACGTTTTATCCCCCAGCACGTTGGTCTTTTGGGAACTCATGATCTGTTTTAAGTCGCTGGCCTGGAGATAGCTAAAGTGCTACTTTGAGATGGCATTTTCTTTTCTACCTTTCAAATTGGCAAAGATCAAAAATCTTGGTAATCTTTTCACCAATTGCCGTGATAGCACAAGAAGTATGTGAACTCATATTCTGAAAGATAATCTGGCAGTAAGAATGAACATTTTAAAAAATTGTGGTAGAAGATACGTAAAATTTACCTTTTAACTATTTTTAAGTATACAGTTCAGTGGCATTAATTTACATTGTTGTACAACTGTCACCACTATCCATCTCCAGAATTTTATTTTACTAAACCGAAACTCCTCTACCCTTAAACATTTATTTATATTATTAAGCACAAATTTACTTTACACGTCTCAAACATTGTCATCACTGATCCTCAGCACAACACCCAAGAAACTGAGATTTAGGAAGGTTAAATATGTTCTCTAATTGGCCAACCTAGT
This sequence comes from Loris lydekkerianus, assembly GCA_963574355.1. Taxonomy (NCBI): domain Eukaryota; kingdom Metazoa; phylum Chordata; class Mammalia; order Primates; family Lorisidae; genus Loris; species Loris lydekkerianus. Next base: position 25,831 of record CAUYPK010099605.1, on the reverse strand, counting down.
CTTTGAAAACAGGTCTTCCAGCCAACTTCATAATTGGCTTTTATGAAAGACCAAGGTGAATTCATTCATTCAACTCAGGCTTACTGAGCGTCTACTATCTGTCGGCTCAGAGCTAGGCTTTGGGCGGCAACAGCGATTCTAAACCAACATGCAACTCATTTAGGGAAAGATCTCACATGCGCTCGCCACAGTATTCCCAGTAGCTAATGCAGTAGATAAAGGTCTAGATCTGGGCTTTGCTTTTCCTGCTCACTAGGTAACAGCCCCCATTATTCTCTGTTGCAGCACCTGGCTCTTTTTCTTCATAGCAACTGCTGTGGTTTCCAAATGGCAAGTTTGATTTCCACCTGAATTTCTCCTCTTACCCCAAGTTTAAACTATGATGGGGCAGGGACCGTGTCTTCCAGTTCATCAAAGTATCACCACCTTTATCAGAGTGGTTAGCACACAATAGGAACGCAGTATAAATATTTGCTGGTGGACTAACGTCAGGACATGCCATTTCTTCTTTTAAAGTGAACAGCAGTGCAAATTAGACCACTCCTTGGTGACATCGATAGCCACACCCCTCCTCCTCAGTCCGGGGGAGGAGTGCAAGTTGCCCAGCCTTGGCCCCACCCCCTATGCTTACGAAGGCGCTGACGCAGGAGCTGTCGCAAACCCAGCCGGCGCGCGCTGTTTCCGGAAGTCGTCTCGTCTGTGTTGGCTGCTGCTTCTTTGGCGGCTGCTGCGGCCGCCACGGAACTCTGGGAGTGGAACAGCTGAGGCTGGCCCGGGCTGGGCCAGGGTTCCGGCCACTCTGCAGAATGGAGATAATCAGGAGCAGTGCGTGTCCACGTACCCACCCTCCACTCCGGCCTGCTAGGCCCAGACCACGGTCGCGTCTCCTCCCTTCCACCCCGGCCTGCTAGGCCCAGAGCACGGGGAGCCTGTCCGGTGTGCCGGGAGCTGAGGCAGCGCCTCAGGAATTTGGCCTCTGCGCCTCTTGGGGCATTGTCTCCCTGCGGACCATGCAACCCCAGGGGCCTTGTCCTCCGGGCCGTGTACCCTTGGGGCTTCTCCCTCTGGTCCATGCACCCCTCGGGGACCTGATCCCCTACGGCCGGTGCACGCCTCTGACACCTCTGAGATTTCTTCCCCGCACCCTTTGGCCCTTAGCCTTGGGAGGTCCGCGATTCTCCTTCCTTCTCCCCTTAGGAGACAGTGGGCAGGAATTTAGGCCACCGGTTCTGAGCCTCTTCTCGATTTCTCCGCAGATTTTAAGAGTAATCTTCACAAAGTGTACCAGGCCATAGAGGAGGCAGACTTCTTCGCCATCGATGGGGAGTTTTCAGGTATTCCTTTCTTGGAAGCTCAGGGCTAGCATTTGCAGTGCATAGCCGAGGCTCTTTCAGTCCCCCAGCCTCTAACTTGTCATTCCTGAGAGCGGTTCCTAGCCGTTTGTAGCCTTCAGCGGGTTGCACAAGTCTCAACATTTCCCCTTAAACGTTTCAAAAGCATGGAAGGGGTGAAAAGATGGAAGGGATTAAGAGATGGTGGTGGATTTGCGATTGGTCTTCTGAGTATTGCAGATAGAGATTATGGTTTTGTTACTGCTTAAAAGTTTGACATATACATGGAGGAAGCTTTGAGGATTAGGGTCAGGCTTTTGTTTTCCCTTTGTGGTAAAGAATATACAATTTACCTATCCATTATTTTTAACTGATTTTACAGTTTAGTGGCATTAAGTACACTCACTTTGCAGTGCTACCATCACCATACATCTCTAGATGTTTTTCTTTTCACTTTTTTTTTTTTTTTTTTGAGACAGAGCCTCAAGCTGTCACCCTGGGTAGAGTGCCACGGCATCACAGCTCACAGCAATTGCCAACTCTTGGGCTTAAGCGATTCTCTTGCCTCAGCCTCCCAAGTAGCTGGGACTATAGGCGCCTGCCACAACACCCAGCTATTTTTTTGATTGCAGCTGTCATTGTTGTTTGGCGGGTTCAGGCTGGATTCGAACCCTCCAGCTCAGGTGTACGTGGCTGGCGCCTTAGCAGCTTGAGCCACAGGCCCCGAGCCTCTCTAGATGTTTTTTATCTTCCCAAATGAAATTCCTTACACATTGAACGCTCCATTCATCCCTTCCTGAAGCCTCTGGCAACCATTATTTGTCTTTATGAATTTGACTACTATAGAGTAGTCATATACTCCATATACATTAAATATTTGTTCTTTGCTAGCATCAGGCTTTCGCAGGTAAACAAGTATATTCCTTTATCCATTAGGGAAAGTGTTCATTGCCTATGTAGGCAGGTGTGTTATACTTTACCAACACTTACAATTACAAGTTTTTTTATTTTTATTTTTTTGGGAGAGCAAAGACTAATTTTTTAATTGTTGACATCAGTATGGATAGTTCTCACCCTTTGGTACAGATACCACTTTTTTTTTTTTTTTTTTAAGAGACAGAGTCTCACTTTATTAACCCTTGGTAGAGTGCTGTAGTTTCACAGCTCACAGCAACCTCCAACTTCTGGGCTTAGGCGATTCTCCTGCCTCAGCCTCCCAAGTAGCTGGGACAGGCAGCCGCCACAATGCCCAGCTATTTTTTGTTGCAGTTTGGCTGGGGCTGGGTTCAAACCTGCCACCCTCAGTATATGGGGCTGGTGCCCTACCCCCTGAGCCACAGGCACTGCCCAGATACCACTTTTACTATGTGATTTTACATGTTTAAAAAATCCTAGCTCTTCTAAAGGAATCCATGTTGGGGTAAATGTGGTCATTGACTTTATTTTATTTTAATTTATTTATTTATTTTACATTAAACATTTATTTTACATAAACTTCTTCCCTGTAGATAGTTTTAAATGAATAGAAGTGATATGGTTTACTCAACAGCAGTGGTCATTGACTTTAATCGTGCTGTTTCTAATTGGAGTCAGTTCTTTAGGAGGCTAAGAATTTCCACCAAAAATATTTTTTTCTTGACCTTTTAAATACTTTTCTTTTATAGATGCTATTCCAAACTGTTGCCCAAGACTGATATTCTAGCAAGAATATGCTTATGGATTTGTTGATGTTTGATCATGCATTAGTCCTTTAGAAAGCAGCAAAACTTGTTCAAGCATGTAGCTTATTTTCTTAAATGATTACTTTTTTTGAACCCCATTTTAGACACTGGAGCTGCCCATTCTCAAGTTGAAACATTCACATCTCCAAATTTATTATTACAGAGTTTAGCTTGGTGGCCAGTTAAGTTAACGCTAATTTTGAAAAACTGAGATAGGGAGCGCTTCCAATCTTAATTCTTGATATGAAATAATGGAGGCATTGAATGATTGACTGACATTTTTACATTTACAAGTAAGTTAAAAACTTTTATTTCTTAAAATCTAGGAATCAGTGATGGACCTTCTGTCAGTGCATTAACAAATGGTTTTGACACTCCTGAAGAAAGGTATCAGAAGCTTAAAAAGGCAAGTGGATATGCTAGGAAATATTTTTCTTTTTCTTGTTGGTCCTCTTTATGTTAAATTATAGACAAATATAATTACTAACCTTGCACATTAAGGTTTTCCAAGTGCAGCACTTTTTCTCAAACCCAGCCAGGAAGTGAGATTTAAAACAGCAAAAATAATTGTTTGCTGGAAAATATTTTGGAAAAAGTTTAGTATTTTTGATGTTAATTTGATTTATAGGAAATAAGATGTGATTATTTTAATCATTTGGCAGTGGATCCGATACGATACTCTGGATAGGCACTTAATTGGGAAAAATATTAAGAGAGATTTATAAATCAATAATGCTTTTGATTTATAATCTAGAAGTATTCTGCCAAAGTTGAGTAATTCAGAAAGCCAGTTTGAGAATACTATTGCTCATGTCAAATATGCAGCAATATTGTGACAGATGTTTTATTTCCCTTTTCCAGCATTCCATGGACTTTTTGCTGTTTCAGTTTGGCCTTTGCACTTTTAAGTATGACTACACAGATTCAAAGTAGGTTGTTTTGACAAATGGTGGGAATTCTTTTTTTGTGCATGGTGTATCCCTCTAAGTTTCCTTTTGTCTCATTTTCCCAGGTATATAACGAAGTCATTTAACTTCTATGTTTTCCCCAAACCCTTCAATAGATCTTCACCAGATGTCAAGTTTGTTTGTCAGGTTAGTAGCATAATTGAGTTTTTTCTTTTATGGATTGGTGATAAGGCCATTTAGAAATATGGACTCTAAATTCTCTTTACAATTTGATTCTACCACTAACTTTGGGCTTTGGGAAAATGAGTTTCACCTGTCTGACCTTTGGTTTTAGGATTATAAATTAATGATACTGTAATCTTACCCTTTGGTTATGAATGAATTAAGGAAAAAGACAAGCAGAGAGAAATCAAAACATGAGCTTTGTTATTCATAAAGCTGAATTTGAGGCCAGGCACGGTGGCTCATGCCTTGAATCCCAGCACTCTGGGAGGGCGAAGCAGGCAGATCGCCTGAGTTGGAGACTACCCTGAGCTAGAGTGAGACCCCATCTCTAAAAACAGCCCGGCATTGTGGTAGGCACTGTAGTCTCAGCTACTTGGGAGGCTGAGGCAAGAGGATTGCTTGAGCCCAAGAATTTGAGGTTGCTGTGAGCTATGACTCTAGGGCACTCTACCAAGGTTGACAAAGTGAGACTTTGTCTCCAAAAACAGACAAACAAAAAAATAAAGCTGAATTTGAGAACATGTCTTCCTAACTCTACTCGGGATTTTTAACATCTTACCTCCAATTGGACTTACACATCAGGACTTGCAGGCTTCTCTCCTATCCCCTTCTTCTTGCACCCACTCCATGGATAGTGTTACATTCTGGAAGAGCAGAGTGTGTGTGTATCCAATCCAAAAAGAGAGAACCCAGAAGGGGTTAACCTACTTAACCCTCTGTTCCTTTTCCCAAATTCACCAATTAGGAGAGAGAAGGAGAAAAAAGGTGACTATTTCCTCTTGAGGAGGAGAGGGGTCAAGGTAAGGAAGCAGGGAGCTTCCCATTAGAATATACACTCTAAGGTTGGTGTAGCTGATGATTCTGAGAGGTAGACACCCAGTAAATACCAGGTTTTTCTTTTGGTCCTCTTGATTTTCTGTTGTAATGGATAAGCAGAATGTTAATAAGTGGTATGAGTGCGTGGATATGTGATTAAAAATAAGTTAATCTTTTCTCCCTTATAATCTTGCTCCTTGTCTTCTCTCCCACATTTCTTTGAGTTTTGCCTTCTTTCTTTTTTCTTACAAATAAGTGGTAATGCAATTAGGAAAGCCTGGAGGATAAGAGAAAAGGCGAAGGTAATTTTAGTCTTATAGCCAGTTTTCTTATGTTAGCAAAATAAACCATAGTTGACATTTTCTTTACCCTATAATCAATCAGTAGCTCTTTACCAGTCACCCAATATTGGTATGTTTTCAGGGAAAAATATTTTTTGATAGGCCTGGTTTGGAAATTTGTGTGGATATAGTTTTCTAGCAGTACCAAGAACTGAAAATTACTTAAAAAGCGGGTTTCATGGCTTTGGTCACAGGATGCTTTTGTCTAGAAAAGAAATGGCAGAGAAAAGGTTAGACTCTGACCTTGTGAATTGTATGGATAAGGTACATGTATCTTTGGATTTTCTTCCTCTTGTTTCTCACTTCTTGTTCTGTTCAAAATTCTGTTATTGCAGCAGAGCTGCCGTCTCCCAAGGAGATTGGGTTCTAGAGTCAACAAGCGGGATAAAAATTATGTTCAAAATCATTCTCAAAAAGCTCTTAGCACCTTTAAAATATATAGGATTGGAAGGTAAAGCAAGTTAATCTGTTCTCTGAGAAATAAGCATCTGTACACACAATGAGACACACTATAGGCAAGATGTGGAGAAATGTGGTGATAGAACCACATAGACTCCCAGAAATGTTCTTGTCAAATAGAGTGGCAGGCAGAATAGCGTGGCATTTACGTAGCTTTTGTTTCTCCTCCTCCATTTTCTTTATCCCTTTGCCTTTTTCTTGTTGAACATCTGTAAAACTCATGGAAGGTGGGTGGTATATATATGGTTGTGAAAAATCAAAACAATACTGCTATGAAAAGAGTAACACATGAATTTCTTACCTTATACCCTTTCCCCATGCCACTTCCTTCCCATTACATTCTTTTTCTAACTTTTATGATATATATCCCCGCATATATCTCCACACACACATAATTTTAGCTTTTTTGTTAATGGAATCCAAATATTCATATTGTATATACCTTGCATTGTCCATTCAACAGAATGTATTTCATAATATAGGTGTGTGTAATTGTTTAGTCAATTCATTAATTGGAATTTGGTGGCTTTCCAATGGTTATCAACAGTGCTATAATCAACATTCATGTGCAGTATATTTTTTAGTATACCTAGGAATTTTTCTGTAGGATAGACTCCCTAGAAGGGGAATTGCTGAGTCATAAGACATGTACATTTAAAATTCTGCTTTTATATCTAGGAATTTTTCTGTAGGATAGACTTCCTGGAAAGGGAATTATTGAGTCATAGGACATGTGCATTTAAAATTGTACGTGCCTCAAATTGTTGTCCCAAATACCTGTGCTTATTTCTTGAATCTTGAAAATGTTACATTTAGGACAAATCAAGGGTATTGGGTAGTAAACCACAAATAGTTTTAGTTTAAAGGTTTTCTAAAATTGCAGTAAAATATACATAACGAAATTTACCATTCTAACCAATTTTTAAAAATTTATTAAAAAATAATTTTTTTTTAGAGACCAGAGTCTTGCTGTGTCACCTAGTCTGGAGTGCAGTGGTGCAAATATAGCTTACTATAACTTCTAACTTCTAGGTTCAAGTGATCCACCCACCTTAGCCTCCTGAGTGGCTGGGCTACAGGCATGTACCACCACAGCCAGTAATTTTTTTATTTTTATATTTTGTGGAGACAGGATCTTATTGTGTTGTTCAAGCTGGTCTCAAACTCTTGCCCTTAAGTTACCATCTGCCTTGGCCTTCCAAAATGCTGAGATTACAGGCATGAGCCAGTGTACTCAGTTTAAATGTATAGTTCAGTGGCATAAAATGCATTCGCATTGTACAACTCAAAGAGTATTGTTTTGTTTTGATTAGAAAATAAATTGTTTTGAGGAAGGAATAGATGAATCTTTGACTCTGGATTTAATGTGAAGAAGGAAAGTGTTTTTTGGAGACTAGTACAAAGACAGAAATGCCTTTTCACAGTCTGTCTTTTGGTGCCTCTAAAATTAAGTGGGCAGAATTATAAGGATGCTCAGGTGTGATAGACAGAAAAGAGTCTGATAGATCAAGCCAAAAGACATTAAGTCTTGATTTAGGACAGAATACAAAAAGAAGCAGAGGTGAGGAAATGTTGCTTCTTTGAAGTATAGAAATCCTGGACATGGTAGAAAATTATACAAATGTAGCCCAGTTTGTGTGTGCCTATTTGTGGAAACCCTTCCTTCCTTCCTTCCTTCCTTCGTTGCTTCCTTCGTTCCTTCCCTCCTTCCCTCCCCCCTCCTATTTTTTTCTTTCTTTCTTTTTTCTTTTTTTTGCAACAGAGTCTCAAGCTGTTGCCCTGGGTAGAGTGCTGTGGCATCACAGCTCACAGCAACCTCCAACTCAAGTGATTCTCTTGCCTCTTGCCTCAGCCTCCCAAGTAGCTGGGACTACAGGTGCCTGCCACAACACTTGTAGTGGCAAGCTATTTTGTTGTTGTTGTTGCAGTTGTCATTGTTGTTTTAGCTGGCCCGGGCTGGGTTCAAACCCCCTAACCTCGGTGTATGTGGCCGGTGCCCCTCTCTTTGTTTTCTTGACAGAGTCTCACTCTGGCACCCCAGTAGAGTGGGATGGTGTCACCATAGCTCACTCCAAACTCAAATTCCTTGCCTGAAGCAATTCTCTTGCCTCAGTCTTTCAAGTAGCTGGGACTACAGGTATGCACCACCATGCCCCACTAATTTTTCTTCTTTTAGTAGAGTCTGGAGTCTCCATCTTGCTTAGGCTGGTGTTGAACTCCTGAGCTGAAGTGATCCTCCTAAGTTGGCCTCCTAGAATGCTAGGATTATAGGTTCGAGCCACCATACCCAGGATTATTTTTTTATATCTCACCTTGTTTAAAAAAGGATTTGGGTTGGCTAGTAAAGATTATATCACACAGTCGAATCTTAGTAAGTTGACTACCCAAGGGACAAACTGGTCAACATACAGAAGTGGTCAACATAAGGAACTAGGCCTACCAATACATACATGTGGTACATGTCTGGTCTGTGAAAATTAGGTCAACTTAAGGAGGTGGTTGAGACAGGCAGGTGGTCAACTGTGGAGTTCTACTATATTTTAACATAAGAGTTTTAAAATAAGTGAATGAGAAATTGAAAGGGAAATTTTGTGATTACTATGGTATGAAAAGAACATAGAATTTGAGCTAAAGAAAGTCTCAATTGTTTGTCTTTGAGTTCCCTAGCAGCAAAGAAAAGAGGGTTCTGTGGTCCATAGGATTAAAACAATCCAGGGCTCATGATCAGTATAGCTTTTCCCAGAATAGAGACTTCAGAACATTTATCCTTTAAATGGTAAAGAAATCATTGCTGTAGAAAACCCTGTGTTCAGTCCTATCTCTGAAGTGAATACTATGGTAAGTTTAATGGGAATGTTTGATGCAATGTCCTTTGATCTAAACTGATGGTAAAATGTCAGAGAATAGTTCAGTTTAGTAATGCTTCCTCTCATTAGTCAGTTTGAGTACAAACTTAAGATTTTGCCATACTTGCCATACTTTTGCCACCTATAATAGTGAGATTTTTATTTAAATTTGCTTATATGACTTTTTCTCCTGCCATGTAGATGCCTAGTAATGGAATTGCAGTATCTAATGGAAGGTCTATTTTGAGTTCTTTGAGGATTCTCCATACTTTCTTTCCAAAGAGGCTGTATTAGTTTGCAGTCCCACCAACAGTATAAAAATGTTCCCTTCTCTCTGATTGGGAATTTACATAGTTTGTATTAACCTGGATGGAGTTGAAACACATTCTTCTTAATAAAGTATCACAACAATGGAAGTGAAAGTATCCACTGTACTCGATGCTACTATGAATCCAGTAGATGATTTAATACATGCCTACATAAGAGAAAAACTTAATTCAAGTTGGGAGGAGGGGATACAAGGGAGGTGTGGTGTGCTCCCACTAACTGAGCACAATGTAAGGGCATATGACACACCTCTTAGGTGTAGGACACAACTACAACAGGGACTCCACCTAACAGATGCAAGCATTATAACCTAATTGTTTATACCGTCACTATCTGAAATAAATAAATTCACAGAGAGAGAAAAAAAAAAACTAAATTTGCTTACATGTTTCTGCTTATCCTAGGGTTTTTTGTTTTGTCTGTTTTTTTGCGACAAAGTCTCACTTTGTTGCCCTGGGTAGAGTGCCATGGCTTCATCATAACTCACGACAACTTCAAACTATTGGGCTCAGGCAGGTCTCTTGCTTCAGTTTTTCTATTTTTAGTAGAGACAGGGGTCTCACTCTTACTTAGGTCTTGAACTCCTGAGCTCAAATATTTCACCCACTTTGGCCTCCCAGGGTGTTGGATTACAAGTGTGAGTCACCATGCCTGGCCAGCTCATACTGGTTTGAGGTATGTTTGTTTAGTAAGACTTGTTACTGGAAACTTCTCTGTCTGGATCTTGAATATTAAAAACATCCAGTTAAGATTTTGGGGGCCAGGAATGCATGTAATTTTAACATTTTGCAAGGCTGAGGTGGAAAGATTGTGTGAGACCAGGAGTTTGAGATCAGCCTGAGCAAGAGCAAGAGCAAGAGCAAGACCCCATTTCTACAAAAAGTAGAAAATTAGCTGTTCGTGGGTGCATACCTGTAGTCCTAGCCGCTTGGGAGGCTGAGGCAAGCAGATCTCTTGAGCCCAAGAGTTTGAGGTCACAGTGAGCTATAATGACCCAACTGCCCTCTAGGCTAGTTGACACAGTGAGACCCTGTCTCAGAAACAAAAACCAAACACACACACACACACACCCATCCCCAAACAAAAGGAGAAGAGCCCAAATACTGCAAGTGGGTGAACGACCCCGGGTGGAGTAGCAATCCCTTTTCTCTGACCTTTGCTGTGCTGCTTCCCTGCCTGGTTGTCTTGTTTACCTCCCTATTTACTTCCCTATTCTGTTACTTCCCTATTTCTGTTCCTAAATTTGCTGCTAATGTCACCAAAATTTATGTTCTTTTTTTTTTTTTTTTTAGAGCTCAAGCATTGACTTTCTAGCAAGCCAGGGATTTGATTTTAATAAAGTTTTTCACAATGGTAAGATTATATGTGATTTATCTTTATAGTTTATAAACCTTTTAAATGTTCTTGGGACGTGACTCAGGATTTGGTTGAAAAGTACCATTTTGTGCCTTCTGTCTGAGACAGAATCTAGTTCTAGTACACTATATGTAGTCTTAGAATTTTTTAAAACTCTTATCTTTTTGTTTTTTACTTCATTTAGCTCTAATGAGTACTTTCAAATTCCTGTTTCTATCGAGTATAGTTAGTTTATTCTATCACTGGTGTGACTTAAACACTTAACTCGTCACTTATGGGAAATGCTTCTTTGCATCTGTGTGACAAGAGGTATAGTACTTTAAAAAGTAGTCACATTCTAGTAATGCTAAAATAAAAACCCCCTTTTCCATTCAGCCTCTGTAAATGCACTTGTTTTATAATTGGAGACAGTTCCTTGGTTTTTTCAAGGAAGGAAAGAAAAGTCCACGAAGAGTACACAATTGCTAGGGCAAACTTACTGGGTGTCAGGCTGGTGAGCATATTGACGAAGGGAGTGTGTCTAATTCATCTCAAATCCCTAGTACATTCCTCTTCTATATCAAGGATGTGGCCACTAAATATTTGATGAATGAATAGGGCCATGGGTGCTGGACTGTACCATGCCAGATTGGCTTTCCTTCCTTTTTATTTATTTCACTAATAATGTTTGGGAAAGCCTCTGCTTTTCCCAGTGATATTAAGCACATACTACTACAAGGTCAATAGCAGTTTTAATTATTTTTACAAATTGTTTTTTTCCCCCAGGGTGAATGTAGAATGAATGAATGAGGTTTGTGGCAGTAAAAGTACTAGATTTTTTCTCAAAAAAAGTACATAGAGTTCAAATAAATTGTCTTCTCAGTATGGCCTTCTTGCAAGTTGATGCCATGCCATGTTGTTTTTAATTGCTTCGTTGGTGCTGCATCTTCATTTTTATGATGATCTTGATTTTTAAAAATATTCAAAATTTTTTGGAGCCAAAACTCCTTAACATAGTGAGTGAACAGCTAGGCAGTACAATTTTAATATTAAAGTATTTTTTTTTTAATTTATCTCATACTTTATTCTAGAAGCCATTATAAAGCAGAGACTCTGGCTGGGCATGGTGGCACCTGTAGTCCCAGATACTCAGGAGGTTAGATAGGAGGGTCTCTGGAGCCCAGGAGTTCAAGGCTGCAGGCTGCATTGGTCAAATCACCTTTGTGGCAGAGCGAGACTCCACCTCTAAAAATTAATAATTAAAAAAAAAAAACAAACCAAACAGAAGTTCCAAGTTTATTTAGAGCTCTATATGGGAATAATGAAAAATCTTTTGAAAGAACTATTTTAGCCAGTATTTTATGGTGGTATAGTTTCCAGTCTGTTGGTTTCATTTTCATAAAAGAAGAGAAATAGTCAAATTGGAGTATGTGACTTTCTATTGTTTTATAGTCATGAACCTTGGAGTATTCTAGTCACAACTGAATGGATTCCCAGGCTGCCCTTTATTACTGAGACTTACCCATATGCTGTTGTAGATACTCTGTAAATCTGATCTGGACTCTCCTTTCTCTTTGTTATCAAATCTTTCCATTTAAGCTCTGTAAATGCCAGGCCCATTGCACTGGGCAGTCTTCTCTGAAGTTCCTGTGACTTCCTTGTTGGAAAGTGGACAGGCGACTCCTCCTGTTGCTCTTTCCCCCTGCAGCTTTTTCTAAGGCAGGTGGTTTCACCTCTCACTCTTCTGTGTTTTGGGCCACACTGTGCGAGGTAACTTCCATGTTTCTCCATGCCACTGCCAAAGCACCTGAATTCCCATTTTTCTCAGGACTGTCACCGACTCTGCTGCCTTCTCTTTGCTGACTGGCCCATTTCCATCCTCTCCATGCCCATTCCTCTCTTCATTCATGTTCCTGTGGATGTGACTCCAACACCCACAGGATGATGGCAGAGGCTCTGCCAGTCCTTGACCAAACCATCCACAGTGTTTTCTTCTGTCTCCCTTAACAAGCGTGGTGGGTCTCATGTTTGCTAACTGCACCAGTTCTTTCCCATCTGCAGTGTTTCTTTCCTCAAGAGCACTGTCCAGTACCTGGCTTCAGTGATCTGTTGACTTCTGTTACATTTTCACTGTCTTATTACTTTCCCCTCTTCAATACCTTTTTTTTAATTAAGTCATAACTGTGTACATTGATGCATTTATGAGGTACAATGTGGAGTGGGTACATCAAACTGGTTAACATAGTGTTCACCTCACTTACTTAATTGTTGTGTTAAGACATTTATACTCTACTCTTAATAGATTTTACATGTACCCTTGCAGTATGCACCATAGGTGTGGTCCCTCCAAAAACCCTTCTTCCTCCCGGCTTCCCCCCTCCCTTCCCTTTCCCCTCCTCTTCCCTTCTTCATCCTGGGCTATAGTTATGTTTTATCTTTCATATGAAAGTGTGAGTGATTATATATTGGTTTCATAATAGTATTGAGTACATTGGGTACTTTTTCTTCCATTCTTGAGATACTTTACTAAGAAGAATATGTTCCAGCTCCATCCATGTAAACATAAAAGAGGTAAAGTCTCCGTATTTTTTATGGCTGCATAATATTTTCATGGTGTACATACACCACAGTTTGTTAATCCATTCATGGGTTCATGGGCACTTGGGCTGCTTCCATGACTTGGCAATTATGAGTTGGGCTGCAATAAACATTCTGGTGCAAATATCTTTGTTGTAAAGTGATTTTTGGTCATCTAGTAGAGGTCACCTAGTAGAGGAATTGCAGGATTGAAGGGCAGGTCTACTTTTAGTTCCCTCAGTGTTCTCCAAACTTCTTTCCAAAAGGGACATATGAGCATTCCCATCAGTAGTGCAGAAGGGTTCCCTTCTCTACACATCCACACCAACATCTATAGTTTTGGGATTTTGTGATGTGGGCTACTCTTACTAGAGTTAGATGATATCTCACAGTGGTTTTGATTTGTGTTTCTCTGATGATTAAGGATGATGAGCATTTTTTCATGGGTTTGTAGGCCATAGGCCTATCTTGAGAGAAGCTTCTATTGAAGTCTCTTGCCCACAATGGAATGGGATCACTTGTTCTTTTCTTGTTAATTAGTTTGAGTTCTCTGTGGATTCTAGTTATCAAACCTTTGTCAGAAACATAACCCGTTTCCCATTCTGAGGGCTGTCTGCTTGCTTTACTTACTGTGTTCTTGGCTGTGCAGAAACTTTTTAGTTTGATCAGACTAATAATATATTTTTGGTGTTGCTTCAATTGTCAGGAGGGATCCTTCTCATGACATACTCTCCCAGGCCAATTTCTTCAAGTGTTTTCCCTGCACTCTCTCCAAGTATCTTTATAGTTTCATGTCTCACTTTTAAATCTTTTATCCAGTGAGAGTCAATTTTTGTTAATGGTGAAAGGTGAGGGTCCAGTTTCAGTCTTCTACAAGTAGCCAGCCAATTCACCGAGCACCATTTGTTAAATAGGGAATCTTTCCTCCAATTTATGTTTTCGATAGGCTCATCAAAGATCAAATGATAAGTGGCGGGGCTCATCTCTTGATTCTCTATTCTGTTCTATTTTTGTGCTGATACCATGTTGTTTTGATCACCATAGATTTATCGTATAGCCTGAAGTCTGAAAGCGTGATTCCCCCTGATTTGTTTTTATTTCTGAGTAATGTCTTGGCTGTTCAAAGTTTTATATGATTTCATATAAAATGAAGTACTATTTTTTCCAGATCTTTAAAGTGTGACAGTGGTGAATACCTTGACTCTCCTCCTTATCCAAATGGTCCATCATTGTCCTTCCTTTCTTCTCCCTCCATTGTACTTGTCTAGAAAAGTCCCAACTGTGATACAATCTGACCATCCACCTTTTCTGTTTCTGAGCATCTGATTATTGCTGGAAAGCACAACAAACTTGAACTACTTTGCTCTAAATTATGGGCACAAACTCCAAATAAGCACTCTGTTGTGCTCAAAAAATCTTACTTTTCCAACCTAGAACTACATTTTAGCTCTCTTACATGCCTTTTTGAACTATCAGTTTCTCCAAACTCACCATCCCAGCTCATGACTATGTCTCACCAATGAAAATAGAAGCCAGGAGAGAAGGGCTTCGTATACTTATCACCAGAGCCTGCGATAGGCTGTCCTAAGTCTAAACCCAGTTTTTTTTTTGCCTCCTTTGTAGTGGAAGAACACTCCCTGCACCTGTTAAAGGCTAGGCTGTCTGCCTTGCCAAGTACTAGCTCTTTCAGTTTGTCCTTCTTTCTCCTTAATCATCTTCACTTCTCTTCTTTACTAGATCAACCTTCATTAACATGCTATGGGTACAGAACTTCTTAACCCAGTCCACAGGCACCTTGTATACTCCCCATAGGTAGAATTGAGGAATCCTGAACTTGGAGGGGAGAACATTAATGTCTGTATTTTTTATACCTTTGAGCTGAAATTTAACAGTTTCTTCCATTATGAATGTAGGTAACAACACCAATAGTAGTTAACAGTATTTGGGACTGTGTCATCAGTGGAAATCTAAGGTATCTTCAAATACCATTTTAGTTACAGGTATCTTGAATACTGCTTATGTTCATCAGTACTTTGAAATTATCATTATTTTCACTTGCCATTTGGATCTTGTCTTTAATGTGTTGGTCAAGAAATTGATAACACTATATCACAGGTATTTAAAACTATTCTTATAACTGTTTTAACATCATTGCCATCCTTTATAATCTTATTTGTTTCATGCCATCTGAAAACATTGCTCTGAGGGAGGAGTCTGTAGGCTTTACCCAATTGCCAAAGATACCACGTTACTAGAAGGCCAAACACACCTGTAGGAGTATCTCCATCTTAAAATAACCCAAACCAAGTAAAAACCAAACCTTCTACCTTGATTCCACATTCCTCTCCCCTTTCTACCCAGTGATGCTTCCACTTAGAGAAAATGCCATGAAGCAGTTTTCCATCGCCCTGCTCCAGTCGGCCCCCTGCCACTCCCTCACTGAGGCCTGCCGACCCACACTGGGCTGCCACAGTTTCAGATCTAGATTGTCCCTCTTGGTCTTCATTTAGCTCCACCTTTTGACAGAATCCACCCCAGTTGACTGTTCCCTCCTGGCTTCCAACACACTTGTTCTTCTGGTTTTCCTCTCACTCTTGGCTCCTCATGTCCTGATTAGCTCTTTTTCCTGTCACCAGCTTCTAAGTATTCCTTTTCCTAGTTGATCTTATAGCCCATGGGTTTATTTTATTACTATTTTTTTTTTTTTTTGAGACAGGCTCACTCTTATTACCTGGGCTAAGCTGCAGTGCCATCATCATAGCTTGCTACAACCTCGAACTCCTGGGTTCAAGTGATCCTCCCTCCTCAGCCTCCCAAGCATCTGGGACTACACACCTGGCTAATTTTAAACTTTTTGTACAGGCAGGGTCTCACTATATTCTCTAGGCTGGTCTCAAACTCCTGGGTTCAAGTGATCCTCCTACCTCAGCCTCCCAAAGGGCTGGGCTTACAGGTATGAACTACCATACCCAGCTTTACATTTTTATTTTGAAATAATTTCAGACTTACGTGTTGCAAAAAAATACCACAAGGAGTTTCTGTAGACCTTCCCTCCAGTTCCCTGAATGCTAACAGTGTGGCTTGTCATTTTTTTTTTAAGAGACAGAGTCTCACTTTATCACCCTCAATAGAGTGCTGTGATGTCAGAGCTCACAGCAACCTCCAGCTCTTGGGTTTAGGCAATTCTCTTGCCTCAGTCTCCCGAGTAGGGTTTGTCATTGTTATACATGTGCACACATTACACTTTTTTCCTTTGAACCATTTTAGATTAAGCTGCAGACATGCCAACTCTTAGCCCCCAACTCCTTATGTGTATTTCCTAAAAATAAGGATGATCTCTGCTACAGTAGTACTGTTACCTAATTTACAAACCTTATTTAAATTCTACCACTTAAAGCAAGAGAAGAAAATGTATTCCCTGGTCGAGATTCAGTCCTAGATCACAGGTTGCATTTAGTTGTCATTTCTTTATTTTTCTTACATCCAGAAGTGGTTCTCAGTCTATTTTTGTCTTTTAATACCTTGATGTTCTTGAATGTGGAAGTTACATACTTTGTAGAATGCCTTCTGTTTAGCCGTGTCTAATGTTTCCACAAAACTGTCCACATGCACTTGCTCATTTTTGGCAGGGTCACCACAGACACACGTGTGTGTCGTTCTCAGGGTGCCGCATCAGGCAGCACGTGATGGCGACTGGTCCCATCACTGGTGATGGTAACTTGGATCACTTTTTTTTGCTGATCAGGTTTAGTATCTATTGATGATTCTTGCTTCAGTTATTGATGACAGATGGTGATTTTCTAATGTCATTATTCTTTCTATAAATTCGTAATGTCCCATGGTTTTTACTTGTAATTCCACTTATATCCTGATGATAACTAAATTTATATCTCAACACCTTTCTCTTGAGCTATAGGCTTCTATCTGCAACTCTGTATATATATATATATATATATATATATATATATATATATCCTTAGATGATTTAATATATATATATATATATATATATCCTTAGATGATTTAATATATCCAAAAGATAGATTTGGACTCCTACCCCTTAGACTCCCAGACCTATTCTTACCCTAGTTTTCCTTACTTCAGTTCATGACCCTACCCACCAAATAACTAGGTGTCAATTCTTGATTGTGCTTTTTTCTTTATTCCTCACCCTTAGTGTATCAGTAAATTTTATCTTTTCCATCTTGAAAATCACTCTCTGCATTTATCCTACCATCTTCATTGGCCACACCAAGGTCACAAAGGGTTGCCTACTGCTGGCTGCCTATTTTGTAAATAAAATTTTATTAGAACACAGCTGTACCCACACATGTAAGTGTTGTATATGGTTACTTCTGTGCTACAGTGGACCCCCATGTGGCCCACAAGCCCAAAACATTTATTATCTAATCCTTTAAGAAAAGTTTGCTGATCTCTGATCTGAGCTGTCGTATCTTGCCTGGACAGTTGCTCCTAACATGTCTCCTCACTTCCACTTTCATATTAGTAAACATGACTTTTTAAACATGAAGCCAATAGCCTTTTAATGGTCTTTCTTAACCTTCTTCTGAAGATCTTGCCTTCTAATGGTGTCCATTTGCTCTTGGAAGGAAATAATTTATGGGCAATAAGGGCTGACATAAACTTGCTCCATTCTCTTTCCAGCTTGATGTCATATCATTCCCCTTTTGCTCACTGTGTTTTGGCCACAGCAGCTTTCTTGCTGTTCTGCCACAGTCCAACTCAGTTCCATCCTGTGGGCATTTAAACTTGTTTCCCTGCTTGACATCCTCTTCCCCTAGCGCTGTACATGACTGATAATGTTCTCATCCTTCAAGTTCTCTGTCACAGATCATCTGTCAGAAATAGTTCCCTTCACTACAGAGCAGGGTGCATCTACTTGTTCGCTGTTCAGTTCCCCAGTGTCAGTAAAATGCTTGACAAAGCAAAAGAGTCAAGTAAATTATTTGTTGAAAGAAGAATGAATGAATGAATGGACACATTTCAAAATTACTTACCTGTTCTGTTGATTCTTTTGTCATGAAATTAATATGGTAAAACTCTCCTGAGTAATTTAGCCTCTGGTGTATTAAAAGTTTTTTAAACAGTTACTTCTGTTAATGCATTCTTTTTAAAATTATGTTTAGGAATTCCATATTTAAATCAGGAAGAAGAAAGACAGTTAAGAGAGCAGTATGATGAAAAACGTTCACAGGCCAATGGTGCATATGTATCTCCTAACGCTTCAAAATGTCGTGTGACAATTCCTGAGGACCAGAAGAAATTTATTGACCAAGTGGTGTAAGTTCTAAACTAAAACCAAACAAGCATTTTATAATGTTATTGGGACAAGACTGGCATCTGTGTCTCACACCTGTGCTACATACACATAGTATGTCATTCAGTGGCTGGATTTCACCGTGGCATATCTGAATTTGTGCAACAGCAACAAGTTATAAATAGCATTCTATGTACATGGACTTGATACATGTCACTAGAGACCTCAGCACGTGGCAGACCCACATGCACTGAGGGCCTGACACTCACTGTCCCGTCTCTCTGATGGCAGAGGAGTGGATCAGACCCACTCACGCTACAACATGTCCATGTTTATCTTACTCGCAGTGAAGTTTCTAACAAGTAGATGTGCCTTTGGAAGAGTATGTGTATCTGGTCTTGCTCATTATAACTGCTTTACTAGAAAAGTAAAGACTTAAATCACTTGTATTGACAAATCCTTGAGAAGTTGTTCCCAATTCATTAATCCCCTCTAAAAGAATATCCAAAATAAAGCATTTTTAAAATAAGTCTTTGGACTAAAAAGTTATAGCATGATTTGGTAAAATTATTTTGTCACATATTCTTATAGTTAGACTACTTTTAGATATTATTCTATTGGTTAACTACTTCATTCCCTGAAGGTACTGATGGTCATGATCTATTCCGATTCCTCAGAGAGAAAATCGAAGATTTATTACAAAGTGAAGAAAACAAGAACTTGGATTTAGATCCATGCACTGGGTTAGTTGTCCTGAATATTTTCTTGTGTCCTTTTTTTAAAAGGTAGATGATTTCTGGCGTTTGATGCATTTGGTCTTTTAAAAACACCTTTATAAGTAGTCTTTTTATTATAGGCATGTTCTCAAGATTTATGTACTAACTTTAGCATTACTCAGTGAGGATGATTGTGTATTGAGACACTGAATGAACACTTTATCCTGTACCTGGAGGGGAGAAAAGCTGTGCAACTTTGACTCTGAGTTATGCCCAAGAATGACTTCATTACTTTGGCTCTGGGGAGTGCTAAATACACGAAGTCCTCAGAAGATAAGATTCACTGCCAGGCTTCCTCTGTTCTTTTTTCTTTGTAGTAAAAAACATTAGCCTTTCACAGAGTCAGAAACTTGAACATCTTTTTTCTCTTTTACTTTGTGATGAGCTTCATAAGATAGTTATAATGCATCTGTATACTTTAAGCTTTCTTTATACAGCCACACAGGAAATAATATTTTCATTAGACAAGAATTTGTACCTCTTTTTTAAAAGCAATATAATAATATTAAGGAAAGTTTTGAAATGGCAAGTGAGGAGGAATTTTCCTACTTCAGACATTCTATTTTCTTTTTCTTTGATTCCTTTTTTTTTTTTTTTTCTTTTTGAGATAAATCTCCGATAGCTTGCTTTGTCACTCAGACAGAAGTCTAGCTTTAGCTCAGATTTGGCTTGAATTCCTGGCCTTAAGTGATCTTCTCCCTTTGGTCTCCCGAAGTGCTAAGATTACGGAAATGAGCCACCATGCCTGGCCCATCCTGCCATTTTTATTTGCTTGTTACCTGTCAGTTCTAATGAAGTCTTTTTTTAAAATGAAATCTTTCCTACCAAGGCCCGATAAGTTAGGGTTTACTTTTAATGAGCCAAGATTAATATTTTTTTTTTTATTCTTATAGGTTCCAAAGAAAACTAATTTATCAGACTTTGAGCTGGAAGTAAGTTTTATACTGCATGCAAGAGTTCCATGAGGGACCCAAGACTTAAAAACTAAATATAATCTCTTAGCTCTTGTTTCCTTTTGAAATTCTGCAATTCTTGGTGATTTGAAGATACAAGTTCCTCCTACTTTCTTAAGTTTAATATCAGCTTATTTTTCTTTATTACTATTTTCTAATAGATGCTTTAAAACCTCTTAGAATTTATTTTAATTATTACAGTGGCCTTATCCATTAAGCTCTAGATACACTATGTGTTTTTTTTTGAAGGTATAATACAAATACAAATTTGGTTTTAAGACCTTGGTAATAGGTGCTTTTTCTAAAGCAGAGGTTCTTAACTTGGGGTTAAATTTTGGATGGGTTTCAGGAGATCTGTGAATCTCTTAAAATACCTGAAACATCCAGTATTTTGTGGTTGTATTTTGTGTGTGTGTGTGTGTATGAGACAGAATTTCAAGCTGTCGCCCTGGGTAGAGTACCATGGCGTCACAGCTCACACTCTTGGACTTACCATGGCGTCACCTCAAACTCTTGGACTTACCGTATATACTCGAGTATAAGCCGAGTTTTTTCCGGCACAAAATTTGTGCCGAAAAACCCGAACTCAGCACAAATTTTGTTTCAAAAAAACTCGGCTTATACTCGAGTATATGCGGTAAACGATTCTCTTGCCTCAGCCTCCCAAGTAGCTGGGACTACAGGTGCCTGACACAACGCCTGGCTATTTTTTGGTTGTAGTTGTCATTGTTTGTCAAGCCTGGGCTGGATTTGAACCTGCCAGCTCTGGTGTACGTGGCTGGCGCCCTAGCCACTGAGCTACAGCTGTGGAGCCTTGTGTGTGTGTGTGTTTCTTAGTGTGTTTCTCTTGGTTTCATTGTATTTGCAGGTGGGTCTCTAATTCAAAATTGAAAATGGCCTCAGGACAGGTGGACGTTTGCATTTGCCTTTGGGTCCTTATTTTTCTCTTGGAATCTGCCAGTGACATTTATTCTGGGAATATATTTTGAACAAAACAGGACAAAGGGCCTGTGATGTGCCAGGCACTGTCCTAGACTCTGAGGCCACAGCAGTGTACAAGAGAGACAATATGCATTCCCTTCTGGAGCTTGTCTTCTAAGAGCAATTAAGAGAATGGTTTGCCTTTGCAGGGGAGGTCATGTGACAGTTTTGGTTAGTGAGTTTTGCAGAAGCCTCACTTCTGGGTTGAAACGTTTATTAGATGATGTAAGACTAGTACTGTGCTTTCCTGCCTAAGTCATGGAAGCACATAAAGAGGAGCCATGAGATCAAAGTAGTCTGGAACCCTGGGCCCCTGCATGAAGGGCAGCTATTCTAGAGAGTTCCTAGACCTATAGTGGATTTTGTGGGAATGAAAAATAAACATTTGTTATGTTAAATCACAGACACACACAAACAAAAGCAGGACACGGCCATCATTTAATTTTCACAGGCTCCTTTCCTATAATGTTACCCTTGCAACTCCATGTGCATTCCAGGTCTTTCTCTTGCACCACCGATGCAAACTACTATGCCAAATTACAGAAAAGCTGGCCATCTCAGACCTCCCCTCTGTATGCCCCGTGTAATCTAAAAAGACCTTTCAGTTTTCAGTTAGGAAATAGACATCTTTGGAATCAAGATTTGACTATGTGATAATAAGTTGACTGCATTATGTGATGCAAGACATTTTAGAAAACGCTCAAATCCTTTAAAAAATTAATTTGAAGTCAGGTACATTCCCATGTGTTTAGGAAACCATTTAGCAGCTGAAATATGGAATATGCTTATTATCAAGTCTTCATTGTAGAGATAATTATTTCATACTTAATAAAACTTATTTTACTTAGTTTATAGCTAGGTAGTTGCTTTTAATAGACTTTTTGGGTTTTAGCTGTCATTGACTTATCTACTGATACCGTATTTTCCTTCTTCTCTTTAGGTATCCCAAAGGCATTCATGTTGAGACTTTAGAAACTGAAAAGGTAACCCCAAGAAGTTCTCCAGGGCTAATATTAAACACAGCCATGATACATCCATGTGTTGAAAGTCAGAATGTCCACCTTGGCTCTGCTACATGTGAGCTGGGTGACCTTGGGCAAGTCATTTATTTAACCTCTCTAAGCTTCATTTTCTTCATTTGTACTTTGGGGCTGAGCATGATAATGATGATTTACATCTATCTCAGCTTTTTTATGATAACCTCATGGGTAAGCAGAAGTGAGCATGCTTTGTAAACTTGAAAGTATGTAAATGTTAGTTCATATTCTTACTCTGGCAGAAAAACGAAAAGTTAAATCACTTGTATTAATAAATCCTTGAGAAGTTGTTACTGATTCACTAGTCCCTCCCAAAAGAATATTCAAAATAAAGTATTTTTCTAGAAGTCTTTAAACTACAAAGTTATGGCATGATTTGGTAGAATTACAAGTACTATGGCTTTATGTTACGTGGGCATGGAAAATTAAATTCAGGTCTAGGTCATAATCATCACTACTGTCATGTATTCCCAAGGTGCACTGGGTGGCTAGTGGTGGGTTCCTGTTGCAAAACTTTCAAATTTAAAAATTTGCTCTTAAGTTAGATATCAAATTAGAAATTAAATAAATTGAAAACAATCTTGCTAGAAGATAAGTCTCAAACTTTGACATAGAAGGTTTTGTGGTATGTTTAATGGACTATATATATAAAATGCAACATATAAGGAAGAACGCTGTAGTTATCTGACACATTACCAGAAAATCCAGGGTGTTTTTTTTTCTTATGCTAACAAAATATACAATAGAACCTCCATAGTTGGCCACTTCCTTTCGTTGACCACCTCCTTATGGTGACCTAATTTTCATAGACTGACATGCACCACATATATGTCTCAGTCCAGCAGGCCTCGTTACATATGTTGACCACCTCCGTATGTTCACCAGTTGGTTGAACTTGGATGGTCACCTTGTGATGGTATAGAAATTTTTCTTTAAAACTAGTTACTTAGAAATTCACATTCAAATGTAGCATAATTTTTTTAAGTATTTGTCATAAAAAATGTCTTTTTCTCACAGTCTGTTGATAGTTTTAATTGATGTCTGTTGTGTTGGTTTAGTCAACCATGGGAAAATGTTATGGAAACAGAGAGGCAAAGTTTTAGTTTGTACGCATCAGTTCAGCTTTTGTTGGCATTTCAAAATGCTTTCTGTTGTTTGGGCCATGAAAGGCTGCACAGTGATCCCCAAACTATAACTTGTAATTATAGCAGAATTCTGAATTTTGGGGGTCAAGTTGCTTCCAGAATATTGGATGTCTGTTTTGTCTTTTAGAAGGAGCAGTATATAGCTATCAGCAAAGTAGATGAAGAAGAACGCAAGAGAAGGGAGCAGGAGAAGCACGCGAAAGAGCAGGTAACGGGCTACACAGATTTTGTTACAGTGAGTGAGAAATGGCACCATAGATGCTGGTTCATTCCTTTCTCTGTATTTCTAGAGCATTTGTTGGATTCAATTAAATGAATAGTTTCCTACCATGGAAGAATTGATTTGTTTAAAAAAAAAAAACCAAAAACTAGATTAGAATAAGGGAAAGTTAAGTTTAAACTTTAGGCATAGCCAGCCAAGGGAGTCTGATGCCATGGTCGACCAGTGTGCACTAGAATGAAGCAGTCTTGAAGGGAATATTCTGTATCATTCAGCTTCAGTGCCCATTATCTAATACTCCCGTGTCTATTTATTACTGGTTTTCCTAAAACAAAGTTTAGGACATGTGATCTGACAGATTAGGATATAAGATGCTCATATGTGCATTGTTGGAACATTATCACTCTGGTTGCTGTTTGAAG
Organism: Loris lydekkerianus; assembly: GCA_963574355.1. Classification (NCBI taxonomy): domain Eukaryota; kingdom Metazoa; phylum Chordata; class Mammalia; order Primates; family Lorisidae; genus Loris; species Loris lydekkerianus. The sequence goes on along the minus strand of CAUYPK010099605.1, from coordinate 2,133 downwards.
AATGGATTTGCAGGAGTAAGTCTTGGAGGCAGGAAGCAAGTTCAGCTGTGGAATAACCTTAGCTAAGTGATAGTGGTGACCTGGAACAGGATAGTTAGCAGTGTGAGTGGAATCTGGAGATTTATTTGGAAGGTAGAATCTGTGGAATTAAGATTGGATATGGGTGTGGAAGGGGAAGGGAGAAGAAGGAAGACAGACACTCAAGCCTTGCAAGGCTGGGTTGATTGTGGTCACTTCACGTAGGTAGAGTTGGTTGGAGTGACACTGTTGAGGGAAAGGGTGGAGGAGGCAGGAGTGGATTTGCATGTGATGAATGTCAGCTTCACACACATATGAGGCTGGGCCACCCCTGACTGCTGTAGCCAGTAAAGACATAATGAAACACTTTTAGGTTTAGATAGTTCTTTACCCTCAGAGAGGAAGGAAGGTTCACAGAAGGTGCCAGCTGGTCCTTGTCCTGCATACCAAAAAAGGACAACACAAACACAAGGCCAGATGACTGTAACATGAGTTGTGGATGTCCCATTATAAGGAACCAGTTCTAGACCATAGCTCTTTCTGAGCAACCACACTCCTTAAAACCCGTGACAACTTCCCAGGAATGCTAATACAGTGGGTGGGAGATCACCTCACAACAGCTCCTTATACACCTCTGCCTCCCACCCCTTCCTCCTGAGGCAGTCCACAAGACACACTGGTTCGTGTCCAAGGCACAAATCAGCCTTTACCTGCATGGACTATTTGGAAACATACAAGGTCACTCACCAGGAAACCATGGTGAGACCGTTCCCCTCTAGTGGCATTTCATTCTGTGTTTCACCTGATGAGGGTGTTTTTAGGTGTCTTTGGGACATTCAAGGGTGGATGTCCTGTCAGCAGATTTGTCAATCTTGAGTACAGGAGAAAGTTGTCATTGGCAGTCACCAAGGCTGGATCAGAGCAGCCATGGAGTATGTGAGGAACGAGGGTAGATTCCTGAGGAGCACCAGCATTTAAAGATAGACAGAAGTAGGAAAAAAGTACCAGGAAATTAATTGTGACACGTAGCCAAGGGAAGTGAATGTTTAGAGAAAATGGCGGTCAACAGTGTCACATGCTCTCGAGAGATAAGGATAGTGACATGGCCATTGGACTTTACCTTGAGAGTTGTTATTTTTTTATTTTATTTTTTTTTTTGAGACAGCCTCAAGCTGTCACCCTGGGTAGAGGGCTGTGGCATTACAGCTCACAGCAACCTCCAACTTCTGGGCTCAAGCGATTCTCCTGCCTCCACCTCCCAAGTGGCTGGGACTACAGGTGCCCGCCACAACACCCAGCTATTTTTTTTGGTTGCAGCTGTCATTGTTGTTTGGCGGGCTGGGCTGGGTTCGAACTTGCCAGCTCAGGTATATGTGGCTGGCGCCTTAGCCGCTTGAGCCACAGGTGCCAAGCCAAGGGAGTTGTTATTTTTTAAATATACTTTAAATTTTTAAAATTTTTAATTATAAAATATACACAATATAAAATTTATCATCTTGACTATTTTTAAGTGTGTAATTCAGTGGCATCAAGTACATTCACATTGCTGGGTAATCATGACTGCCATCCATCTCCATAATTCTCATCTTGCAAAACCAAAACCCTATACGCATTTAACAATCCCCACCTCCTGCTCAGCCCCTGTTAGCCACTATTCCTCTCCCTTCTTTTTTTTCTTCTTTTCTTTTTTCTTTTCTTCTTTTTCTGGTTTAGACAGGGACTTCCTCTGTCACCCACGGTAGAGGGCAGTGGTACCTCAAACTCCTGGGCTCAGCCTCCCAAATAGCTGGGACTACAGGTTTGCACCACTATACCCAGCTCATTTTGGTTTTTGTAGACACAGGGTTTCACTATGTTGCTCAAGCTGGTCTCCCAACTCCTGGCCTCAAGTGATCCTCTTTCCTTAGCCTCCCGAAGTGCTGGGATTACAGGGATAAGGCACTTGCAGTATTTGTCCTTTTGTGACTGAATTGTTTCTTTTTTTTTTTTTTTTTTTTATTAAATCATAGCTGTGTACATTGATATGATCATGGGGCATCATATACTAGCTTCATAAACCATTTGACACATTTTCATCCCAATATTCAACATAGCCTTCCTGGCATTTTCCCAGTC
>CAUYPK010099604.1:0-16054 GCA_963574355.1 Loris lydekkerianus | reverse complement strand
CGGTTGCCGGCGTGATTAGGTCGATCGAACACACGCAGCCTTTTGCCAGTTTTCCACTGTTTTTGTCCTCCTCCTGGGGTCCAGAAGTCCCTTGCTGGCTCCCTGTATCCTCAAAGGGATGATCATAGGCAGATCCCACCGGCCAGAGATGTCTGGAGTTTTGTCTCCCCAGACTCGCCGTGCCCAGTTGCAGGGAAGCTGTTACTCAGCCGCCATCTTTAATCCAATCTCCTCTCTGTCAATTTTAAAGCTTAGCTTAGCAGGGTACAGAATTCTGGGTGGAAATTGTTCTGTTTAAGTAGATGAAAGGTAGATGACCATTGTCTTCTTGCGTGGAAAGTTTCATTAGAGAAGTCTGCAGTCACGCTGATGGATTTGCCCCTGTAGGTCAACTGGCGCTTACTCCTGGCAGCTTGCAGAATCTTTTCTTTTGTCTTGACTTTGGACAGGTTCATCGCAATTTGTCTTGGAGAAGCTCAGTTAGAGTTGAGGAGACCTGGGGTCCGATATCCTTCTGAAACGAGTGTGTCAAAATCTTTGGGAAATTTTCATTTGTAATATTCTCTAGTATGGCTTCCATTCCCCTGGGGCATTCTTCTTCCCCTTCTGGGATTCCTATAACTTGTATGTTGGAATGCTTCATAAAGTCCCATAATTCTGACAGTGAACGTTCTGCTTTCTCTCTCTTCTTTTCTGCCTCTTTTACTATCTGAGTTATCTCAAGAACTTTGTCTTCTACCTCTGAAATTCTTTCTTCTGCATGATCTAACCTGTTGCTGATACTTTGCATTGCATCTTTCAGTTCCCTAATTGACTGCTTCAGTTCCTTCAGCTCTGCTATATCTTTTCTATATTCTTCATATCATTCATCTCTTATTTGATTCTGTTTTTGCATTTCCTTTGGGTTATTTTCCACTTTATTAGCAGTTTCCTTCATTTTTTCCATCATTTCCTTCATTGTTTTCATCATGTGTATTCTAAATTCCCTGTCATTCCTAACATTTCTTTATAGGTGAAATCCTCTGCAGTAGCTACCTCATGGTCACTTGGAGGGGTTGTTCTGGACTGGTTCTTCATGTTGCCTGGTGTTTTCTGTTGATTCTTCCTCATGTGTAATTTCTTTTATCTGTTTTTTTTGCCCTAATTTTCCTTTCACTTCCTTTTGCTCTTTAAGTTCCTGTGCCTGTGGGCTAAGGTTTCGGTGAGTCCTTTTGGTACAGGACCAGAAGGATGAGAAGGTTGAAGAGCAAGAAGGAATTATAAAAAGGAGCAAAGAACGAAAAGAAAATAGAGAAGGGAGAGAGGGTGGGTAAAATAATATTGACAAAAAAGAGAGAGGCACAGAAAGAGGAAGACACAGCAAGATAGGTGTACAGTAGGGTACTTTGACACAACCTTTAAAAAATCTCAACCTCTGGGGGTGGCCGGTTGGGTGTTTCCCTTGAGGTCAGCAGCTCTTTGCTAACCTGATCAGACACAGTACTTCACCCCACCAAGAAGAGAGGAAAGAAAAAATGCTATTAATCAAACCAAAACAAGCAAACAGAAAACTTGATGGGATAAAATTGGGTGAAAAATCAAATAATAGGGGTAGAAACACTATCAAAAATGAAGTTCACGTTATTGAAAAAGGCACCAATGGGAAATTGCACTTAACACATCTTAATTGGGAAACGAGTAAATGCGTATTTTACATGCTAGTACTAAATATGATGTATTACAAATAAATAAAGGACTAATTTTGATGTAAGACACCGAAAGTTTCATTAAAAAGTACCCAATTGGTTAAAAGTTATCACACTTTTACACAAAGCCTAATTTGACACTAAAATGTGTGGAAAATGCCCACTTTCTTATGCAATTTTGTGTGAAAATGACCCGCTTATAATGTGTTAAACTATAATAGAAAAATTGAAAAGAAAAAAAAATCTGTATGGAAAGGGTTGAAATTAAAAAACAAAACAACAACAACAACATCAAAATAAACAAAAAACAACCAAACAAAAGAAAAAAAAAAAGCAACCAAAAACAAAGCTGTAAATATATCTTGTTGAATATTGTCTGGGCAGCAGGTGATCTTCTGGGGTATGAGATGTTAATCACAATGCTGATATGACTGGAGGCCTCCGCTGATTTCTCAAACCCCACAGGGTAGACACCTTAAGTCTCTTTTCAGCCCTCTTAAAAGGCACTTTAAGCTTCTAAACTTGCTAAGCAGAAGCTTTCCCAGGAAAGTGCTTGTTGCTGGAATCACTGCTGAAGTGGCTATCCACTTACGCAGTGTGCCAAAACCCAGCGTGTCTCACTCTGCCCCTGAGGGTTAGGGCTGTAAGGCGGCTCAGACCCTGCCTTTAGGCTGCTCAGTCACTTGGTTACTAGCTCTGCCCAATCCTTGCTCTGCAACCCTGAGGGCGGACCTTGCTGGGCAGTTCTCTGCCAATGGCTCCCTGTGGCCCAGAGCCAAACACTATTAGCTCTGTCCTGCCCAGCGGCTCAGACTGGGGCCCTAGACAATGCCCAAAGTTCTCCACACCCCTGCTCAAGCTCTCCCCAAGGCAGTTCAACTGAGTACCAAGTCCAAAAATGCCAAAACAGTTCACAGGTAAGGCCTTTCTGGTTTGCGGTCTTGCTGCTACTGTACTTAAAGTTGCCGGCGGGATTAGAACAATTGAACACACTCTACCACTTGCCAGTTTTCCACTGTTTTTGTCCTCCTCTTGGGGTCCATAAGTCTCTTGCTGACTCCCTGTATCCTCACAGGGATGATTATAGGCAGGTCTCACCAGCCAGAGATGCCTGGAGTCTTATCTCCCCTGATTCACAGTGCCCAGATGCAAGGAAGCTGTTACTCGGCTGCCATCTTGCTCTCCTCCTTCGTTTGGCTCTTTTTTTATATCTGTCTCTTTGTTGAATTTCTTATTCAGATCATGGATTATTTTCCTGATTTATTTGCACTGTATATCTGTATTCTCCTGTAGTTTACTTGGTTTCTTTAGTATCATTTTTTTAGGCATTTCATAGAATTTTTTGGATTTTGTTCCTGGAGAAATATTGTTTTTTGGTAGATGTCGTTTCCTCACCTTTTATGATTCTTTTGTTCTTATGTTGATATTTGCATATCTGGTGTAACAGTCACTTCTTCCAATTTTATGGATTGGTTTTTGTAGGGAAAGACTTTTTCCTAAAGATGTACCTACAGCGTTAGTCACTTAGGTCACTTTGGCTTTGATTTTGGGGTGGGTGCATTTAGTGTAGTCTTTGTATGATTTCTTCTAATTAGTGCCAGTGGTATTTGTCAGTTCCTCAGTGGTTTAGGCTGAGGTTATTAGGGGAGGCTGTGGTGAGGCTTTGCTGGGGACAGAAAAACCAGGTGGACTGGTCCGTAAGAACCAGTGGTGGCAGTTAGCAGGGCAGGTTCACCCTGGGAACTCATGTGGTACAGGTGGGCAGTGGTAGGAGCAGGTCTGAAAAGGCCAATCCTTGGACTTCTAGGCAGGTTTCTCAGGTGCTAGCAGTACCAGCATTGAGCTGGGTAGATGGGCAGTTGGTAGTGACAATAGCCATGGCATATCAACCCTCAGACCCCAAAGAAGCTTGCATGATCATCAGCAGAGGTTGTGGCCAGTGACTGGGTGGGCCACTCCCCGGGCTGATGTGCAGACTTTTTTTTTTTTTGAGGTGCAGAATTTTAAAAACAAGTATGAGAGAGTCTGTCCAATTTTGATGTCTTATATACAAAGTTTTCTTCTATTTTACATTATTTTCTGAACCAAAGTTCAAGTCCTTCTCTTATTTTTTCCTCAAAATAAAATAACCATTAAATTTAATTTTTCAGCAGAACAAATTCCATACATTTTTTTCTTTAGAGTGTTTGCCAATATCTAAAATTATAAAATCTTCCTGTTCACTTTTCCAAATATTTAAAAATGCATTTTTGGTGATATTTATAATATTTATACCACAAAATTGAGTTTGAATAAACATACTATTACAACTAAAGCCACTATACTATAATGTTATTTGGGATGGACACAAGAAAGCATTTATCTCAATGACACCATCCAAAGGAAATGATATCAAATGCTAGCTGCCAGCATGAACATGTAAGTGCCCTATTTCCTGTACTATGAGCATTATCAAACAAGGGGACTCAACTGAGTTATGCAATGGACAACACATTTGGGTCAGATTTGGCACTCCCTCAAAGTTTTTGTTAAAGTGAATCCAACAATCAAAAGCTGCTTTTGAAATACTATTTCTTACTTTTAAGAAAGGCAACTTAAAGATACAATCATAAGACTTCTTAGATACATCAATGCTCAGTCAAAAGAACCCTAAAATTCTAAGCAATATTTGTTTAGTTAAGCAATGTTGGATCAATTCTACTGGGACATTCTATTGGGAGGAAATTTTTTTAGTGTTAACAGCACAAACCAAATTCAGGCCTCATGGATATGTTTGTGGATCTCCTTGTAATAAAGCAAGAATTAAGGAAGGAAATAGTCATATGCAATCAAAGGAGATGATACATTCAAGAGGAAAAGAGGGACATGTCTTTATTAAATTCTTACCATGTATTAAACATGTAAAGGCTTCACATGATGTCTCTTTTAATCCCTAAAACAACTCTGTGTAAATATCATTATTCCTTTACTACAGAGAATAAAACAAGCTCAGAGTAGTAACTTGCCCAAGATGGCACAGCACCTAAGAGAAAAACTAGGGTTGTAACTCAGGTTTACTTGATCCAGAGACCAAGTTTATTCTACTGTTCCCCATTGATTGATATCAGATAACTTTCAATCTTTCACTAGTACAAAAAGACAGCAATGAACATATTCTATATATGTTCCTGTGTACATGAGCAAAAGGTTTCAGATCAGTTTACATCAGTTTAGATTGAGACTTCACTAATATTAACAAATGTCCCAACAAGTAGTGGGAACCTTTGCCCCTTTTAGCAATAGTGGATAAGATCTTTTTACACACATACTTGAAAACATTTTTAACTTTCTGAGGCTTATCAATATCTCAATGAGATATTATTTTAACTTTTCCTGATTTCTAGATAAATGTCCTTTTTATATTTATTGTTCAGTTTGTGTGCCTTTTCTTTGAACTGCTAGCTCATATATTTTATCCATTTTTATAGTTACCTGTGATTTTTCACCAGAATTCTTTATATACTACATGTGTTTGGACACAAAGTGGCTTCAGATGCAAGATTATCTGCCATTTCCAAATAAGATACAAAAAATTGTGTATACCTTGAATACAAAAACAAATAAAATAATCAAATGTTTGTGACCATAATTTATGTTAATGTCATTTCACATGCACATTTTGAATCATATTTTAGGCCAGGCACAGTGGCTCATGCCTGTAATCCCAGGACTCTGGGAGGTCTAGGCAGGCAGATTGCCTGAGCTTACAAGTTCAAGACTAGCCTGTGCTACAGTGAGACCCCACCTCTAAAAATAGCCAGATGCTGTGGTGGGTACCTGTAATCCCAGCTACTTGGGAAACTGAGACTAGAGAATCACTTGAGCCCAGGAGTCTGAGGTTGCTTGAACTATGATGCCAGGGTACTCTACCAGGGGTGACAAAGGGAGACGCTATCTTTATTTATTTATTTATTTATTTATTTATTTATTTCTTCCTTCCTTCCTTCCTTTCTTTTTTTTTTTTTTTTTTTTTGGTAGAGACATACTCTCACTTTATCACCTTCCGTAGAGTGCCATGGCATCACGCAGCTCACAGCAACCTCCAACTCCTGGGTTTAGGCAATCCTCTTGCTTCAGCCTCCCAAGTATCTGGAACCTCAGGCACCTGCCACAACACCCGGTTATTTTTTTGTTGCAGTTTGGCTGGGGCCAGGTTTGAACACACCACCCTTGGTATATGGGGCTGGCCCCTTACCCACTGAGCCACAGGTTCTGCCCGGGAGACTCTATGTTAAAAAACAATCATATTTTATATAATACATTATTTTAAAAACATTGCTTTCCTCCTCACTCACATTTCATTAAACACCTTTATTCAAACTTCTAATGAGCATATCCAACATCAAAACAGAATCTACAAAGAACTCAAGCTAATCAACAAGAATGGAGCAAATAAGCACATGAATTATTGGGCAAGAAACTTGAACAGAACCTTTTCCCAAGAAGACAGACAAACAGCTAACAAACTCATGAAAAAAATGCTCATTATCCCTAATCATCAGAGAAATGCAAATCAAAACTACTTTGAGGTAGCACCTTACCCCAGTGAGAATAGCCCACATCATAAGATCCCAAAGCTATAGATGCTGGGATGGGTGCAGAGAGAGGGACACTTACGCACTTTTGGTGGGAGTGCAAAATAGGACAGCCTTTGTGGAAAGAACCGTGGAGAATCTTGAAAGAACTAAAAGTACACCTCCATTTGCTCTTGCAATTCCATTACTAGGTATCTACCCAGAAGAAACAAAAAATCATTTTATTATAAGGACATTTGCACTCAAATGTTTATAGCAACTTAATTCACAATCACAAAGATGTGGAAACAATATTAGTGTCTGTCAACCCATGAATGGATTAATAAACTATGGCACATGTATACCGTGGAATACTATTCAGCCGTTAAAAAAGAGGGAGATTTTTCATCTTTTGTATTTACCTGAATGGATTTGGAGAACATTCTCCTAAGTATCACAAGAATGGAAAACAAGCATTCCATGTACTCAGTACTGAGCTGAAACTAGTAGATCAACAACTATTGGCCCACACAAGAGAAAAACACAATTAATTTCAAGAAGGAGGACAGAGAGGATTCAGTAAGTTCCCACCTAACAGGTACAATGTAGGGGTATATGGCACACTTCCTGGGTGAAAGACTCAAACTCACAACTCAGTCTTTACCTTACAAATACAATGTAACCTAATTGTATATGCCCTCATGTTAAATGCCCCCCCCCCAAAGAAACAAATGAAAAAGATGCATTGTCATTGAGCCACTTTTTTCATTGTTTACATTTTTCTGGAGTAGATCACCTTTATTTTTATTGAAATAGAAATGTTGAATTCTACTTGATATACTCACAAACTTTGTTCTAAGCTACCAAGTACTATTGGTTATTCATGATCGTCACAAAATAGGATCCCATAATATATTATTTTATGTGCCAGTTATCTTCCATTTACCCCTTCAGATCCACTCCCTTTTCTTCTCCACTGTGCTTTGTGCTCTGGAGGCTGACCTCCCTGGGCTTTATCACTAGGATCCGTTAACTCTGGCTTCCTGTGAGAGTCAGCCAATGGGAGCCCTGGCAGGAGATGAGAGGGTGGTAGGACAGTTAAGTTGCGGTATTTATTCCTCTGAATTACACTCTCAAAGTCACCTTTATCTGCCTGCATCACTAGGCAGGAAGTCATTGATCCCCTCAAGGTCACTGCACCTTATGACTCTCTAGTGTCAGATCCAGAAACCTATTCATCCCCTCACCTTATCTTTGTAGACTTAGGAGTGGTCAGAGTTCAGGGTCTGCTAGCCCTAGGTCCCTGCACTGTCCTTGTTCTTCCACTGCCGCCCAACCACACCTTTATAATTGGTGTACTGATTAATAAACCCTTCTTGAATTATTCTAATGTGAACATGTGATTAACTTGCCATTGGGAAATGGTAGGGTGCAGGGAAGGGTTCTTCCTTGCCTCTTCTAGCTCCTGGTGGCTCCTGGTTTTCCTTGGGTTATAATTGACTCTGATACGCTTAAAGTAATCTTTAGAAGGCTTGCCAGAACATACAACCCTTGCAGTTTAAGGTCATACCCCAGGAATAATCTATATTAATTTCCTTTTTATTCTTCTTTGGGGGATTGATGTTTTATTGACTCCATCTTGGATCTTCTATAAATTCGCAGAAACAGTGAGTGGGAAGTTTCAGACTGCCCATATGTTTCAGAGACTTGAAAGACTCTGATGAGCCCTTTTTTTATCTGAGTGATCATTTCAGGGGAAATATATCCCCTTGTATTTTAACATATACAGTATTCTAAATCCTAATCTCTCTTATCTGTGTTGCAAATCTTTTTCCCATTAGTATTTTGACTTTCAGTTTAGTTTAGCTTTGTTCCTCTCTCTCAGTTGAGTATGTTTTCCTTTAATTTTTCTCCCTGGAGCATTCCTTTTATTTTTTTGAACTATTCATTTAAAATGTATTTTTCTTTTTCTTTCATTTTTTTTCTCAAATATTCTATGTTTGAGAGCTAGGGGAGCCATGTTTCCTCATAGCTCAGTTTGTCACATATCAGACAACTTTAAGATGGCATTTGGAAAGGTATCACTGGTCTAGCACAATGGAAAATATTTGAATAATTGGTTCACTTACTGATTCACTCAGCAAACTATGTGAGTGCCAGGTGTGTTCATATTTTTTGTCCCCAGAAATGCAAGGATTTTTAATCTTTGTTAAGATACCCACTAGGAACACATAAAAACTTATTAAAAATAAATTGTGTCACATTTCTCTCAGATTTACAAAAGGAAGAAGAAACAAACAAGAAGATAATTGTTCTAATAGTTAAATTATGACCCTGACCTTTGCTATAAACTGGCCTTGGAAAGAACATCCTAATTCAGTTGGAATTGTTCACATTTCCCATGACTTGATGTAGCAGCCTTTCACTTCAGGGTGATTATCTACAGCTGTAATGAATGAGGCCTCTAAGTCTCACTGCATGTTGGAAACAGCAGAGAAGAAAACGTATTGTCCTTTGGCTTATTATTTTTTGTGTGTGATCACATGAACTTAAAAAACCCAATATTTATCTTTAAAAGTTTCACATTTAAAAAATATTCAGAGATTCCACATTTCCTAAGGGTTCAAAGTATCTCAGGAGAACTATTATTTGCTTTTAAATGGTGATTTTTTTTCAACTGTGTAGAACAAATAAGTTAAAACTTTTCATTAACTGCCTTGAATGAAATTACATCAAAAAGGTTAACTACAATCATAAAACTATCATCTTAAGATTACATAAATGTATAGTAAGACCTCGAGTTTTATGGGATAGTAACAAAGTAGAAATTTAAATCAAAGAGTAAAAATATCTGCACTTAGTCTGTTAGTCCTTCACAATCTCTAGACATCAACAACTGTATATTTTATTAACATATCTATGAGATTTTAATCAGTTCATTTGGTTATTTATTAACACAGTCATGAAATGTCAACTATTATAAACTCTGCTGTCATCTAGAAAAATAGAATAGCTAATAATGTAAGATCTGTCCATTGTTCTAGCATGTCTCTATGTTAAATTAAATAGTGGAACATCAAACTTAGATTGATTAATGTACCTTCAACTGAGTTCTCCCCACTAAACTGGGAGAGTCTCCGTTCTTCAAATGAATTAGGAAAATTGATGTCACTTTCCTCCATACATGTTTGGATGACTACAATAAGTGTCCAAAAGTTTGTGTGGAAAATTCTGATCACATAAAGCTTTATGGAGTGGATTTATTTGCCATAATATAATGGTATGCTCTGGATCATGACAGAAGTATCAAAGTCCAGGGAGAATGAAATCAAGGAGGAAAAAAGCAACAAGTAGTGAGAATTTTAGATTTCAAATTTTAGTACTATTAACCTATTAACTCTAGATATTTGGTTTAGATTTGTTATCAGCTTCTTACAATTTTTCCCACATCTAATGTTCATTTAGGAAATCTTTTTAAGAAGAACAGATGGGAGTAATCACAGTGAAAACTCCCACTCCTCCATCTCTTTTGCTGGCCCAATTCTTTCCAAGGGCACATCTGGGCCTGGGATGGGTCTTTTTTTATAGTTTTCTCAAAAGCATGTAATAATACATTTTGCATGTTTAATTAAAGGCTTTTCTGTGTGCACTGAGTGTAGTGGGGACTTCATGTGTTTCCAAGATCACATATCTAAACTATGACACTATGAGCTATTAATGTCTCACTCTGAAATCACGTTCCTTAAATCAGAATGAGTAGGTGGTTGAAGTGGTGTCAGAAGAAGACAAAATGAACAGCAGTAAATTAAGAATATTCCCTAGGATGTTACCCTTGGCAGATCTACTCAAGTCAATATACACGCCTCTCCTCCTAGAACTGTCATTTTTAGAACAAGATGAGCCCTAGAAAGCACCTAGTCCAACCTCCTCACTTCACAAATAAGGAAACCAAAGCACAGAGAGATGATGTGATACACCCAGGATTGTGCAGCTTGAGAATGACTGGCCCAGAACTAGAGCAGAGCTCTCCTAACTCGACTCTAGGGTTCTTCTCATAATATCCTTAAACGTGGTACTGACATTTGAAATCCAGAGTTCAGGAAAGCAGGTAAGATAGTTGATAATAATGGAGTTTTGCCTAGGCTTTAATGTGGAAGTTCCCACCCCACTCCATGAACAATTGGGCAGGATCACTAATACTACAAAACTAGCATAAGGAACCTCCCACCTGACTTCTTTTTTCAGTGCTACACCCTAGTTTCCACTTGGCCCTGTCTCCCACCTCACCAAGTTAGAAACATTACAAAACCTTGCTTAATGCAGAAGACACATGGATTCCCCAAAAGAATCTGGTACCCTAAATGGAATAAACAATACAAATCTTTATTTAAAGGAAAATAAGAATAAAAATAGTAATAAATATTCAGGAACACTTTCTTTGTACCAAGAACATATTGCATTATGTATGTTTGCCCTTATGATAATCCTTTTTTTTAGAGACAGGATCTCCCTCTGTCACCCAGGCTGGATTGCAGTGGTATAATCATAGCTCACTGCAGCCTCAACCTCGTGGGCTCAACTGATCCTCTCAGCTTAGCCTCCTGAGTAGCTGGGACTACAGGTAGATGTCACCGTGCCTGGCCTCACAATAATCCTTGGGGGGGGGGGGGAGGAGTACTACTTTTACCAATTTTACTACTGAGAAAAGTAAATGTTCTTTCCTACCATTGAGCAGCTTAAAGTAGTGTTAGCAGGATTAAAGCTCAGGACTACCTGACATGGAAAGGAAACCCTGACCTCTTCTTATCCTGCACTTCACAGTCATTCCCCTACAATATAAGAACAACTTTCAAGGCATTTCAAGACATTCTTCCTCCCAAACTCACATGGAGCATAACCCTCCATAACCCAAGGTAGCTGGGACTTACACAAAATGTAAGTGGAGGTATACAGTGATGTGAAGTCTTTGAAAAGCACAGGTAAAATAAAGAAAGAGGACAGGGAATCAATGTATTTTGGAAAACAGCAGTTGTTCTCAGACTATGCAGGAATAAACTCCCTTCTGAGTCAGTAAATTCAGCTGAATGGCAAAAGAAAACTAGAAAAGCTATCCTAAACCAATGACTCATTGACCTTGGAAACCTGGCCAGTAGAAGTCTAATAAAAACAATCCATTTCAGTTTAAGAGAAGAAAGATTTACTCCACACCCTAATGAACAGAACAGGAAACTTAGAGAAATTTAAAATTGTTCATTTTTTTCTAAACACAGAACCTGGACAGATTTTTTTTCTCTTTTTCAAAGATGAGTATACCAATACTGAAAAACCTAAGGAAAGGAAGAACTGAGTTAGGAATATGGAATAAACACATAAAATAATTAACCAAAAGAAACTGAAGATATTTTTAGAAATTATCTACTTTGTACATTAACAAATTAAAACAGTCTGTTTTAATAAGGTTACTAAAGAGATGAGTTTAAAATAAAATAAACTAAAATGAAAGATAAAATTAAAATTAAAAAAGAATTGACCAATATCAGAAAAGAATTCATTAAATTCAGAGGAAAATCTTGTGCTCTGGTCATTATCAATTTGTTTACCAGAAACAATTATAAAATGCTAAATAAAAGACAAAGAAAGACTGTCTGAAAACAACCAAGACTATCAGAAGTTAAGGGTCAAATGTCCCATACAGAAGGGGATAGACTAAGAAAAATCTAATTTTATGATCATTTTTTCTCTTGGAAGTGCTGGTGATTTGGAACCACCACTTCTAAGCAGAAAATGGTAGGTTGGGGCTGTCAGCACTTTTCCCAGGCTGGGGAGATATAGACCAAAGAGGCCAGAACATAACAGGGTGGAGAGAACACAGAAAGAATATTCTGAAATGTTACAGAGATTTGCTCTGAGGCCTTTAACACTCTTAAATTTTACCCATACAGAATGAGAAAAAAACAAGCAAAATACCTAGCTGAGATGCCAAGCCATGAAGCCAAGATTTTAGCAGTCTATCAATGCCAGAGACAGAAATTAGAATTCACCACCCACTAAAGTAGGGTGGGGGTGACTTCAGTAAAAACCCCAGGCTTTCAGTTGATACATAAAATAGAAGCTATGTAAAAAACCCAACTCCCCATATAGTTAAAATGTCAATAACTAAAATATGCAAAAGATTAGTTAGGCAGTATAAAACTCAGATCAGATCCCAATATGCCAAAACTTATGGGCTATAGCATTACACAACTTATCCATGTAATAAGAAACACTTAGACCATCTCATTCTATTAAAATTAAAAATAAAGCACTGACCTTGAAAAATGAGAATGAATTAATTAAGCATTAAATTATAGCAGAAATCTATAAAGACAGGGGAAAAGGGCAGAAAGCACTGAAATACAAAAAAAAAAAATCATAGAATGGACAGACATGTCTAATTGACAAAGAATTCATTCTTCTCAAAATCCTATAAAATAAACAAATGCTGAGACTATAAACAAGAGAATTTTTTTTTTTTTTAAGAGACAGAGTCTCACTTTGTCACCCTTGGTAGAGTGCTGTAGCATCACAGCTCTGTGAGCTTAGGTCCAACTCTTGGGCTTAGGTGATTCTCTTGCCTCAGCCTCCCAGGGAGCTGGGACTATAGGCACCCACCACAATACCTGGCTATTTTTTTGTTGTTGCAGTTTGACCCAGGGCCAGATTTGAAGCCGCCACCCTTGTTATATGGGGCCGCCACCCTACTTACTGAGCCACAGGCACTGCCCAACAAGAGAATTTTTAAATTTACCAATTCTAGGGTTAATTTGGGGCAGAAAAAAAACAGTCAGAAAAACAAAAGAAATTTTTAACAAAGTAGTAATATTAAAAAAGGAAAGCAACTGAACCAAATACTAGAATATATTTTAATCAAAGTACTACTTTGATAATAATACTGTTTACTATTATACTATTATTATATATAATATTATATAATAGTATTATGACATCTAAGAACAGACTGAACAGAACATAGAGATTATAGTATGAAAGAAATAAATAATTGATTAAGACAATGAAGATGGGGAGTGGGGGGGAGACTAGCATTCTCTGTTTGATATAGTAGCCAGTAGTCATACATGACAGTTTTAACATAAATTTAAATTAATTTACATTTCAGTTTCTCAGTCCAACTAGCCACATTTTAAATATTCAATAAAACTTTGAAATAGCATTTGGCAGCACAGATACAGACCATTTCCATCATTTAGGAAGTTTCTAGAGCTGTTCATAATATCAGTGCTAGAATCAAAACCACCCTGAGATACCATGTAACCCCAGAGAGAATGGCCCTCATCACAAAATCTCAAAACTGAAGATGCTGGCCTGGATGTGGAGAGAAGGGAACAATTTTACGCTGCTGGAGGGACCACAAACTAATACAACCTTTTTGGAAGTCAGTACAGAGAAACCTCAAAGAACTCAAGCTAGACCTCCCATTTGTTCCTGCAATCCCATTACTTGGCATCTACTCAGGAGGAAAAACATCCTTTTATCATAAGGACACTTGCACTAGGCTATTTATTGAAGTTTGATTTACAATCACTAAAATATGGAAACAGCCTAAATGCTCACCAACCCAGGAATGGATTAACAAGCTGTGGGATCGAGGGTGGAGACAAGATGGCTGACTGAAGCCAACTTTCCACAGAGGCTCCCATCCAGAAGGAGAGTTAAAGGACAGAAATTTAGCAAGTAACCTGGTGGATTAGAGCTACACCAAAAGAGAAGGTTGAAAAACGCACATCAACCCTGCTGAGGCGAGCTGCGACCACAAGGATACAAACAAAAGGTACAAAATCCATCACCAAGTGGACAGGAGTCCCCTCTTCCATGTGAACGGCTCGGAGTGCCCCACAAACAAATGAGCAGAGTTCAAAGGTCCTCCAACTACACTCAACAGAGAGACCCTCTAAAAAATGGACCTACCTCTGCTACTAGGGTGCCACGGCAATTTCCTGCCAGGCATAAAACTGTATAAAACTATATATATTCTCTACCTGCAATTCTGAGCTCTCAGCACTCCCCTCCACTCTCACTCTGAAGTCTGGAGGCCTGTCCCCAGGCGTACAGATTCTTGGGTGATTTCTCAAGGGGTATGGACAGGGTCTAGACCGTAGCTGGTCAGTGCTGATTCTGCGGCACGGTAGTGAGGAGAGGATGGTCAGCTGAGAGGGAACCACACAAGAGTGGCGATGCCCTGAGGCGCAGAGCAGGAGCCATTTGTGGCAACAATAGGGCTCACTCCCCAATATTCCAAAGCCACACCCCCATCTCCCTGGGCAACCAGAGGAGGCCGGCATCTTCTCAGGTGGCAACCACTGTGGAACAGATCAGGGATGGTAATGCAGGCCCCATGAGTAAAGGGTTTGTCTGACATGGTAACGGCCTGGGTGGAGTGTGGGGACTAGAAAACGCACTCACAGAACTGGGAAATTTCCAGGGTGGGCTGACCCAGAGGACCACTTTACTGAGCCTAAGATGCGCCTGGCCCTCAGGGGATCCTACAGACAAAGGAAGGCAGGAGGCTAGAACTGACAGCTAACCAAATACAAACCTGCAGGAGCAAAGACAGGACCTGAGGTGCAGGCTCTGGGAACCCAAAACAGCTTCTCTTCTGCAGGAGAATTTAGCAGGGACAGAAACAAAATTCCTCAGTTCTGTTCTGTCAGTAACATCAGGGGCAGGGCTGGAACTGAGTGAACACCCCACAGCTTCCATCAAGCGCCCAAGGTTGTCAGGCCTCACTTCCCCCTGCTGGATAGAGGCAGAGCACAGTGGCCTGGCTGAGCAGATATAGATTTCCTTGTGATTCAGGCACGTGCGAACTCCTGGAGTATCTGTTCGCTAGAGGCAACTGGGTCACAGTCCTACCAGGCTAACAGTGACTGGGTGTGACAGAGGTTCAAGGTGGGGAAGGAGGCATCAACCGTCCCAGACTAATCTATTTGCTGGGGGGGGGGGGTCCTCCTGACTTCACAGAGCACTAGAGCAAGTTATATCTGAATTGTCATCAGACCCCTGTGATCCACTTGCCAGAGACCTTTGAAACCCACCCACCTGAGACAGGTGCTGACTGAGACAATTGATTTGGACCTTTTGAAATAGGCCAATTGCCTGAGGACTATTCAAGTGGTGCCCTAGGTGTGTGGTTGTAGGAAAGTTTAATTTTGCTTTTCCAATTGTTGCCTGAGGGGGGCAGAGTGACTTAATTGCTGGTATTTCTCCACAGCTGAGACTTCAACTCACAGTAACTGTTTCACTAGGGTCAGACAGAGACCAGCTGAAAATAAGACAGAACCACTTAGCCCCACCACACCAAACAAATCTCCAGTTTCTCAGGCCATAGTACTATAAGGGTCCTTGACAAAGCTCCAGGGGGAAAATCAAGTGGTGTAAAATAATCATGGCACAGAATCAGCAGAAAAACTCTGGTAACATGAATAATCAGAGTATATCAACCCCCTCAAGGAAAGATATGGCAGATGTAATTGAAGATCCCATTCATAAACAGCTGACAAGATGTCAGAAATCAAATTCAGAATTTGGATTGCAAACAAGGTTAATAGAATGGAGGAAAATTTGGAATTAGAAATTTGCGAAGAAATTCAAATTACAAATTCAAATTACAAATTCAGTTGGCGAATCTGGGGAGACAAGACTCCAGACATCTCTGGCCGGTGGGATCTGCCTACGATCATCCCTTTGAGGATACAGAGAGCCAGCAAGGGACTTTTGGACCCCAGGAGGAATACAAAAAGAGTGGAAAACTGGCAAGTG
>CAUYPK010099602.1:0-11176 GCA_963574355.1 Loris lydekkerianus | reverse complement strand
GATTTATAGTACAGTCTCAGGTCTGGTAGCATGATTCCTCCTGCTTTGTTTTTATTGCTGAGTAATGTTTTGGCTATTCGAGGTTTTTTTCTGATTCCATATAAAACGGAGTATGATTTTTTCAAGATCTTTAAAGCATGACAATGGAGCTTTAATAGGTATTGCATTAAAATTATATATTGCTTTGGGCAGTATGGACATTTTAACAATGTTGATTCTTCCCAACCATGAGCATGGTATGTTTTTCCATCTGTTAACATCTTCGGCTATTTCTTTTCTTTGGTCTTAAATTCTTAAGCTTAAGGGATCTTCCTACCTTGGCCTCCAGGGTGCTAAGATGACAGACGTAAGCCATTGTGCCTGGCCTCTTCTTTTTTGCAGGAAGACAAGAGTCTCACTCTATTGCCCTGCCTAGAGTGCAGTGGGGTCATCATACCTCACTGGTACCTCAATCTCCTGGGTTCAAGTGACCCTCCTGCTTCAGCCTCCTGAGTAGCTGGGACTCAAGGAGTATGCTACCACGCCTGGCTAATGTTTCTATTTTTTATAGAGACAGGGTCTCACTCTTGTTCAGGTGGGTCTTGAACTGAGATCAAGCAATCCTCCTATCTTGGCCTCCCAGTGTTCTAGGATTACAGGTATGACCCACTGTGCCTGGCCATACTTTCAATTTCACAGGGCCTTTTACTTATGAAAGAAATAAAATACAATTCATTTTAGGTTTATGCTAAATGGTAATTAGGTCCATGAGTATCTTGATAATTTTCCTTATTGACTACTTCAATAATCAAACTTTTTTCTTTTTTTTTGTGACAAGAGTTTCACTGTGCTACCCTTGGTAGAGTGCCGTGGCGTCACAGCTCACAGCAACTGCAAACTCTTGGGCTTCAGTGATTCTCTTGCCCCAGCCTTCCAAGTAGCTGGGACTATAGGCACCCGCCACAACGCCTGGCTATTTTTTTTTTTTGTCGTTGTTATAATTGTTGTTTAGCAAGCCCCAACCTGGTTCGAACCTGCCATCAATCAGTGTATGTGGCCGGCGCCCTGCCGACTGAGCTATGGGTGCCGACAATCAAACTTTTCTTAAGAGCAATGGCTAGCTTAGGTTTCCAGGTAGTAAAGAAGAAAATTAAGGCAATTTCACTTTTTAAAAAATTGGATCTGTATTATTTTACAGAATTTCCTCTTTAATGGAATGTTCAGTAGAAGAAAATAATCATCTGAAATAAATTTTTTTTTTTTTTTGAGACAGAGCCTCAAAGCTGTCACCCTGGGTAGAGTGCCGTTGGCATCATAGCTTGCAGCAACCTCCAATTCCTGGGCCCAAGAGATTCTCTTGCCTCAGCCTTCCAAGTAGCTGGGACTATAGGCACCTGCCACAACGCCCGGCTATTTTTTGGTTGCAGCCGTCATTGTTGTTTGGCAGGCCCCAGGCTGGATTCAAACCTGCCAGCTCAGGTGTATGTGGCTGGCGCCTTAGCCACTTGAGCCACAGGCACCTTTGCCGCTTGAGCCACAGGCGCCAAGCCTGAAATAATTCTGTTAACATTAATTTAAATAAATCCATCTAGACTTACAGGTATTGAAAAGCACTTCCAATATACCCAAAGAATTCAAAATTTGAGACATAATTATCTGGATGGATAAAAGTCAGGAGATCCTATTTCACTTAGATACTTAAAAGTGAGTTAGGAAGAATTTAGGTTTCCTGCTTAAAAAATATATCTTGCTAATTCTAATTCAGAGAGTATGAGATATATAGAATCTAGTAGCTTTTTATATTTCATACTGAAGACATCCCTCAATACCAACTACCTCTTGGTAAAGTGTATTAAAGCACATTACATTTAATTTTTAAAGTGGGAAGCAACATTTCTCCAATAATATCCTTAGATGATGATCACTGCTCAATTATTCTGTTAACTAGTTTTGATCTCTCTACAGTTAATGTCAAACAAAATGACTGCTTTCTGTCCTCAAATACCCATGCCTTTGATACCCACACTTAAATATTGGAACCTAGTATAGTTTTTAGTATTGTATTTTCTTGAAAGGGCCACTCTAGCCTTCTTGACTGTATCTAATCATGAGTCTGTAAAATGACTGAAGGACCCTGGACTAGGAAGCAGAAAAAGAGCTATATCCTAACTCATCAACTAAGTATCTGTCATGCATCTCTGAGTCTCAGTTGCCTTAACTGCTTTCCTATTCCATAGTTAGTGTATCATTAACATTAAAGTATCTAGTAGACACCCAAATGTATGAACAGATTAAGAAATATCACTATTCAGGGTAAAAATCATGCTTTCTTTGTGGAAATAATTATCAGTATCTGTTCTCATCCTATGTCTCTCAAACTGAATTTTATAGTTCAGGGACAGGAGCAGCCAATAGTTCAGAGCTATAACAAAAACAAGCAAGTAAAACTTATTTTCATAAACAAACAACAGAAATATAATGCCATTAAATACTATTAATAATTTCTGTTAATATAACAAATTTTGTTTATAAACATAAATTTATGTTATATTAACATAAATTATTATATATGAGTTGTTTTCAATTTTTGAGCCCTGTTTAAAAGGTTTGATCCAAGAAAATTATTTATAGTCACAAGAGAGTATAGATCATATTTTTTATTGTAATTTGAAACTCCAAGAATAATGTACTAATAGAAAGTAAAGTGATTCAATTCAAGTAAAGTGATGTAAATAAAACATATACTCACAGCTTGCATTTCTATAGAGAAGAAATGGTTCATGGAGCTGAAATTCCAAATCTTTATTCACCGGTTCAACTAGATTGTGCATATTCAGTCGATTTACAATGGTAAAACCATGGTAAGGTGAAGCTGACCTTAAATATAAAGGAAGAAAACAAAATCTGTAGGTACAATTTTTTTTTTTTTTTTGAGACAGTGTCTCATTCTGTTGGCTGGGCTAGAGTACAATAGCATCAACATTGCTCACTGCAGCTTCACACTCTTGGGCTCAAGTGATCCTCGTACCTCAGCATCCCTAGGAGTTGGGACAATAGTGCATACCACCATACCTGGCTAATTTTTCCATTTTTTGTAGAGACAAGGTCTTGCTCTTGTTCAGGCTGGTCTCAAGAAATCCTCCCACGTTGGCCTCCCAAAGTGCTAAGATTACAGGCATGAACCACTATGCCCAGCCTGTAGTTACCATTTAATCTGCAGAAATGCTATCTACTATGTATTTTATTTTCATTTCAAAAATGAAAAAAGAATTTGTGCATCATACAGTATTATTAGCACTTATAACCATAAACAACAAATTTTATCAGATTATGTTCCTCCTCTGCTCAGAAGTCTCCAAGGACTCCTTCACTGTGAAAGCCAAAGTTCTTACTAAGGTCAACAAGGCTCTACCTGATGTGCTGCCCCTCTGACTTCATCTATGCCTCTTCCCTTGCTCTCCTTGCTCCAGCTACAATGAACTCCTTGCCACTCTCTATGCAGGTGTGCTTCTACCTAAAAACTCTCTGCCTGGACCAACACCCTGAATCTGCACAGCTATCTCATTGCCTACAAATCTTTGTTCAAATATTACCTTTTATTTTTGAGACAGAGCCTAAAGCTGTTACTCTGGGTAGAGTGCTGTGGCATCACAGCTCACAGCAACTCCTGGGCTCAAGCGATTCTCCTGCCTCTGCCTCCCAAGTAGCTGGGATTACAGGTGCCTGCCACAATGTCCAGCTACTATTTGGTTGCAGTCATCATTGTTGTTTGGCAGGTCTGGGCTGGATTTGAACCCGCCAACTCAGGTGTATGTGGCTGGCGCCTTAGCCGCTTGAGCCACAGGCGCCGAGCCCAAATATTATCTTCTTAATAGGTCTACCTGACCTTCCCTTTTTAATGCTCCCAAGCTCAATAATCTACAAGCCTCCTCTTTTTATCCATATCACTTATTTTTAGTATTTATTGTCAACCTCCCCCCAACTGGAATGTAAGCTCCAAGCAAGTGGGGATTTTTGTCTTATTTTTTCCACAGATATATCCCAAGATAGACAAATAGTTGTTGAATGAAATATTCATTTATTTTAAATGTGGTACATGATTGGCTATAATGATTGCCCACTACTATACCAATGATTTGATTTTTCTTATAACAGATAGGTCTTTACATAGTTTTCCTGAGTTAGATGGAAAATGCCTAAGCCTTACAATAACAAATATCCTTAGTTCTCCTATGGGGGGGATTCAATACAAGATCCTTTCATGCTCTGCACACATATCTAACATTTCATAGTTTCTCATTTGTTTCTCTGTACAGGGGAGATAACAGAACCCTATTCTACAGATTAGGAAACAAGGTTGGAATGATTAAAGTCTGCATCTGAAGTCACACAAAAAATGAAATAATGAAACCAGGATTTAGCTTTAGGTTTCTGACTCCAAATCCAGGGTTCTTCTATACCAGGTGTCCTTAAACTTTTTAAGCAGGGGGCCAATTTACTGTTCCTCAGACCGTTGTGGAGGGCCGGACTATAGTTTAAAAAAAAAAACAAAACTATGAACAAATTCCTATGAACACTGCACATATCTTATTTTGAAGTAAAAAAACAAAACGGGAACAAATACAATTCACACTGCTTCATGTGGTCCATGGGCCGCAGTTTGAGGACGCCTGTTCTATACTAAGTAATCTCCACCAAGTGACAGTTTGACATCCTGGTATGTCTTTATCCAAGATACACAAAATGTTACTGCATTGCCCAAATAGTTTCTTCTATCTCCTTTTATTAGAATCAATACCATGTAAGCTCCATGAATTGTATTAAATCTAGCCACTTGCTATACTATATCTCACATTTTCTATAATCACTTGATCTGTTCTGTATTTTAACAATAAAGCCAAATCCCAAATGTCATAGAAATCAAGGTTCTAACAACAGTTAAAGAGTTTCTAGGGATTTATATTGCTAATGATGAGTAACGAGGGGGGTAAAGGTAAGGACTCTCCTTTTTTCTAAAAGGCGAAAGGTAAATAACAGGAACAAAGTATCAAAAAAAAAAAAAAAAAAAAAAAAAGAGTTTGATGAACCAGTATCAAAGAAATACACTTAAAAGAAAAATGACTCAGTCCAGCCTGAGCAAGAGCAAGACCCCGTCTCTACCAAAAATAAAAAACCCCAGCAGGGCACTGTGGCAGGTGCCTGTAGTCCCAGCTACTTGGGAGGCTGAGGCAAGAAGATTGTTCGAGCCCAAGTGTTTGAGGTTGCTGTAAGGTACGATGATACCACAGCACTCTACCCAGGGCAACAGAGTGAGACTCTTAAAAAAAAAAAAAAAAAAAAAAGGAAAAAAGAGTGTGTTTAGACAAGAACTCAAAGCTTTACACCAAAATTTAAAAGAATATTTGACAAATTCTTTGAAAGTAGCATCAATGGAGAAGGGCAATCTTTAAAAGCTATCTCAATACAAGAAAATTGGCAAGACTAGATGGCAGTAGTAACTCCTATAGACTCTCTAAACTTTAGAAAACAGGTCCCCATGGCTTGGCACCTGTAGCTTAGTGGCTAGGGTGCCAGCCAGATGCATGGGGGCTGGCGGGTTAGAACCCAGCACAGGCCTGCCCAAAAACAATGACAACAACAACAACAACAACAAAATAGCCAGGCATTGTGGCAGGTGCCTGTAGTACCAGCTACTTGGGAGGCTGAGGCAAGAGAATCGCTTAAGCCCACGAGTTTGAGGTTGCTATGAGCTGTGATGCCACAGCACTCTACTGAGGGCAACATAGTGAGGCTTTGTCTAAAAAAAAAAAAGAAAGAAAGAAAACAGGTCCCCATGACTATTATATCCTGTCTGTTGCCTTTAGGCCCCAAAGTTTCTCTAACAAAACAAACTTGTACTTTGCAAATCAATTACATTTTAAGATAATTAATTCTCAGAGAAGTTGAAAATAAAAAAATGTATAATTATGAATAATCCAGGCTATAAAAAAACTCTCAAACTAAAAGTACTTATTACTAAAGATACTATATAATCCAAAACTTTACTTGAGAAATAGAAAGGGGACAGAACCAGCCACAGAAGGTAAGCTCTCATTTATTAATCACAGAAGGACTGATCTCTCAATTTCATTATTTTATATAGCTAGTCTATGTATTATTTTTTTCTCAAATGCATATATATATTTTTCTTTTTATCGTATATACTCGAGTATATACGGTAATATGGGGGGGAGGACGGCAAGACTTAGACTTAATCATTAGTCTTAAGTATCTTAGACTTAATCATTACTAGAAAACACTTTGTATTTTAAATTGGCTTTGCTAGGCTCCTAAATAAATCTGAGTTCTTTTTGTTTTGAATCACAGGTAGACTCAGAGGAGAGAAATAATGTGGTTAGGATTGTACAGCTAGGGATGGATGAAAATGTAAAGGGAACAAGCTGGAAGGCTCCAAAGACAAATGCACAACACAAGTGAACCATTTGATATCATTTGCCATCAGATTAATGGCAAACCTGGCAAGGGCCAGGTTTGAACCCGCCACCTCTGGTATATGGGGCTGGCACCCTACTCCTTGAGCCACAGGTGCCGCCCTACACACATGTATTCTAAAAAACTTACCTTCGATACACAAATAAGGTCCCTTCTATATCAGTCTTCTCCTATAATAGAAAATGAGTCAGTTAGTTTTTTACCTATAATCCAACTCCAAATAGTCCCAATAGAGAGAAAATGCTTCATGTCTAACACAAATTTATTGTATTTACTATAAAATGAATCATCTTTAGACAGGGAAAGTCAGTCTTATTCTCATTCTACTAATTGCTGTTACCAGCTTCTTATGTATCCTTCCAAGGCTATGGGGGCACGCGTAAGCACATGCACTGTTCAGTTCAGCAACATGTCATGCAGTGCTTTTCTTTTTTAATTAGCAATTGAGAAAATCATAGAATTAGGTTTCACTTTCTCAAGCTAAAATATTTTAGATAGATTTCTTAATTTTAAAGCCAAGTTCTTGTGTACAGCAGTTTCTTCACTCTTTTGCTCAGGCTAGACAGGGTGCCATGGTGTCAGCCTAGCTCACAGCAACTGCAAATTCCTGGGTTCAAGCGATCTTCCTTCCTTAGTCTTCCTAGTACCTGAGACTATAGGTGTCTACCACAACGGCTGGGTAATTTTTCCATTTTTAGTAGAGATGAGGGGTCTGACTCTTGCTCAGCCTGGTCTCTGAACTCCTGAGCTCATGTGATCCTCTTGCCTTGGCTACCCAGAGCGCTATAGGCATTAAGCCAACACCCTGAGCTCTAACAGGATACTTTGTTTCATCACTGGGGGATTTTGGTTATTTTTTCATGTGCAGCATATTTTGTGGCTAATTACTATCAAATAAAATTAGTTCGTTATTTTTAGAACTTGGTGAAGAATCATGAATACTGAAACTATACTCTACCTTAGTGTAATTATTACAGGTTAAGAGGGTAGAACTCATTACCATTTTTCATTCACTGACAAGAATGTATTCAGGTTACGATGTTTTTTTAAAAAATAACTTCATCAGTCTGTAGTTCACAGCTTAGACTGGACCTTAATATTTTACTATAATCAACAAACTATTAAAACTTTGTTAGTCATATCAAATTGAACTGGCTGGGATAAAAACATCACAAAATTTATTATTTTGATTTCTTCCACAAATATTGCTCTAGCTTAAGCATCATTCTGAAACTCTTCCTTCCTGAGGATCAGAGGCTTTTTCTTGCCTTTAAAATGTTAAGTTATTAGTATAAAAATTGGTAATCAACTGTTTCATGGTAAAAGAAAACTTGTCCTCTTGAAAAAACATCATGCAAAATTACAACTCAGTGTAAAATAAGAAAAAAGAATTTGATTTTGCTCTATGTGCCATGATCCAAATAAACAATAGCAGCATATTCTGCTTATTTCTAAGTTTAAGTTATTACGGTTTATATTTCATATTTAAGACAGAACTCTAGGCTGGGTGCAGTTGCTCACTCCTGTAATCCTAGCACTCTGGGAGGCTGAGGTGGGTGATTGCCTGAGCTCACATGTGCGAGACCCTATGGCTAAAAACAACATAGGTGGGTGTTGTGGTGGGTGTGTATAGTCCCGGCTACTCCAGAGGCTGAGGAAAGAGAATTGCTTGAGCCCAAGAGTTTGAGGCTGCTGTGAGCTATGACTCCACTGCACTCTATGGAGGGCGACAAAGTGAGACTCTGTCTCAAAAGGAAAAAAAAAAAAAAGAAACCAGAACTCTACAATTAAAAATTCTAACATCCGTATTTCAGAAATTTATATAGGAAAGAAAAATGAATCAGGAAATTTCAACCTAAGTCAATGTCTAAAATAGCTACATTTATAAAACAATCTATAATTTTATTTTGTTTGTGGCTTCCCATATTTCCTTCTCTTCCAAGTGAAGGAAAAGATGATTATGAAAATTCTTCTTCTGAATTAACTGTTTATATAATAAATTTCAAATAATTTTTACAAATTACCGATAAGTATAATCTATGCATATGTATTATGCTGCAAAGGACATGTCACAATAATCTTTAAGAGTTTTGTCAAAGATTTCATTTCTTACTGATGTGAACCCCAGTCATTGTTCAACCCAACAAAAGCGTATGGATTACCTTCCAAGTAAAAGCCTATAACTAGACAATTAGGAAGGGTCAGTTACAAGAAAACGGGAAGTTATGTTATTTAAACAACTAAGGAAGCTTCAAGAAGGGGCTAATGAGTCAGAGAACAGACTTAAGGTAACTTTTCAGACCCCCTCACGTGCACAAAAGCCAAAAAGTATTTAGTCTGATGGGAACATTCAAAGGTGACATAATCAGCATCACAGATGGAACAGAACACGTTTACAGGGTTTTTCTTCTCTGCAAAACGTCTTCGGGGAATCAATTAACATGGAAGCCCTTTTCCTAAGTTCCTTGAAATCTTTTCTGAAAGTCTGGAAATATAGTGTAGTTCGATTAAAGTTGGACCCACCCAACCCCCTTTCTTCCAAGAACTGTAACTAACTGAATTTCAAGCTTTAAATCCAAATGACCTCTGCGAAGGGGCCTCTCATTTATGCCCGCTGGAGGGAGAGAAGGAGTGTTTATGTTACAGATCATGTCTATGCAATTTATCTAATGATTCTCAATGCCTCAAACATAAGGTTTCAAATACCTTTCTGACCCCATCGGTCTCATATTCTCAACGCATTAGCAAAGACAGCAGGTCGCCCACATCTCCAGACCCAACCCTAATGGACTGATCTTGTTTCATTCCTCCCCTTCCATCAGCTTTTCCGTGGGATGTCTCGGGCCTACTTCTCTCATTTCTCTCCCCCACTCCAGAGCACCCCCGACTCGCGTTAGGCACCGGCCTGGTTCTTCGCCAGTCTTTGGCCTCCTGTTTCTCCACCCCCTTCCCCTCCAACTCTAGGCAGCCTGCGCGGTCCCTTTAAGAGGACGTAGTGATCGGGTGGACGTCCTCTGCGGCCAGGCCGCACTCACCCACTGGTTGGCCTTGGGGCAGAAAGTGTACAGAGCGACTTGGCCCGTGAGGTCTGCAATGCTGGTGATGTAGGGGTCATGTTGCTTCAGAGCCGCCAGGCTCATCTCCTGCCCAGCTCGACTCAACGACTCCATCTTGAATCCCGGAGCCGAGCCCCTCTGGCAGGGGCGGAGTCATGGGCAGGAAAGTGCCATCAAGGCAAAGTTCCCCCAGCTGCGTCAGTCCCATCGACTTCCTCCTCTTCGCAGGGTACGTCAGCCATGCCGCTCCGCCGTGTGTGTGTCCCAGGCGCCGGGTTCCGTCGCCGTCTGTTCCTGCCGGCCCAGCTCTTCAGGGAGTCGCCGGGCAGACGGGAACCCTGACGCTTCCTGTTCACGGCTAAAACGTCCTCGTGCCGGGATTAGGGCTGCTTGCTAGTTTTTTGAGCTCTCGCCAGGCTAAAGCTGGAGACCCATGCGGTGTTTGACTCGCGCTCGCTGGGAAAGGACCTGAAGCCGCAGAGCGAAAACACGAGGCTGTGGAAAAATGCAGGGATCCACGGGAGGTTTAGAAAGCACAGAAAAGCGAGTGGAGGCCACTCCGAAAATTTACCTCACATCTCAGCTGTCTCTACATCATCACCGTTAACAATTTGGTGATTTCTAAAAGAAAAATGTGAAAACACACGAACCCGTCTGGAGCCACACAGGAGTGTCTTTTGCCGTCCACTCCCACGCCTTGTTTTCCTCATCTGGATCCCACATAAATATTTCCGTCTAGTGCTGGGGAGAGCTCATGGTGGCTTGAGTTTGCCTTGCATTATTTAAATTATTAAATAGACCGTTCATTCCTTCAGCAAACATCTGTGAGCATTTTAAGGCTTTCAAAAGAGCCAGGTACTACCTTGAAAGTAAAACAAGTCAGGGAGTTCTGTCCCCCTAGACTTGGTAAAAAGCAACGTTTTCTTTTAGAAAAAGACACTCACGCCCGGCGGGGTGGCATGTGCCTATGGCCCAGCTACTCAGGAGGCTAAGGAGGGAAGATTGGTTAGACCAGAAGTATGAGGTTAGCCTGGGTACGTAGGGAGAATCCTCCTCCCATGAGAAAAAAAAAAAAAGACATCCCAGCGGAATTGAAAAAATATGTTTCATAAAAATAACATTAAATGTTTGAATTGTTGGGTAGCATTTTACATCCCAGGACCATTTGTTACTGGAAAATGTATAGTTTTTGCAGAATCATGTAAGGAGCATGTACAAATGCAGGCCAAGAAACTTGTATCAGTCATTCACCCTTTACTACGCAAGTATTTATTGAACTGTTAGTAGTTGTGAACTATTAGTAGTTGTGAACTGGGGGAGCTTCTTTATGACATCTTCCTGGCTCTGGGAAAAAACTTAAGAAATAGGACAATGCGAGGAAACAAGAAGAATGCTACCGACATGTTTCTCTTTGAAATCCAGAAGATACCCAGTTACAACCTAAGAATAGGGGAAAGGGGGAAAGGGAGAAGAGGGAGGGGGGAGGGGGGTTGAGGGAGGGGTATTAGTGGAATTACACCTACGGGGCATCTCACAAGGGTAAGGGTGAAACTCAGCAAATGTGAAATGTAAATGTCATGCCACGGTGACTGGGAAAATGCCAGGAAGGCTATGTTGAATATTGGGATGAAAATGTGTCAAATGGTCTA